>CM060950.1:299933992-300061492 GCA_030765055.1 Mantis religiosa | reverse complement strand
TTGTTTAAATGGAGTTTCAGAGGGTTGGGGTAGGTTTCTTGAAAATCTTTGTGACGTCAGTAGAAGATGAACAAATGCTAACAAATTTGTCATTTAACTTCTTTATTTTTTTATATTTTTTATTTTTATTTAATTATGCTGTACTCTGGCACACGTGGACTTCACAATGTAGAAATACTATTTTTTCCCTTCTTCTCCTTCCCTCAAAGAAATAACTATTCTATTTTTAACTTTCCTACTGGCTAGTAAATAGTAATAAAATACTTTGAAAATATTCCTAAACTTTTTTTTTAAAAAAAAAGGTCATTATTTAATTAACTTAAAAGAGAGTCGATTAAAGACACTAGACAACACTTACTTTTAAATTTTGCCGGAACATGTTTCTGAGGCGGCCGATGATAGAGGCAAAGCCTCAGAAACGTGTTCCGGAAAAATTTAAAAGTGTTGTCTAATGTCTTTAATCGACTCTCTTTAAAGTTAATTTATCATAACAACACTGTTTTCAACACTTCCAAGAAAGGAATTGCAAGGTCATTATTTGCTGAAATTCCATTCTTTTACATGACATTGTAGGAAACAGCACCTCAAACTCGCAATGTATTGACAAATTCAAACCAATAAAATTAATATCTTTAAAATGGCAGATGTCTCTTCAAGAAAAAAGGTTATTTGTAGTAATTGTATTTTAAATAATCATGGTATTAAATTATAGAGGAGTCACATTTTTTACACATCAGCTTCACTTACATACCTATATTGAGGACATGTTTGAGGACATGTTTCACAAACTACTGTTCGCATCATCAACTCTATTGTGACTAAAGCTTGATCCAGTGGTGTGGGTAGTTCTGTAGTTGCTGCTGCCATCTGTTGATTTTGTAATGAATTTAAATGTGGGGCTGTCTTCTGGCAGGATTTCGAAGTTCATTAGTTGGTTTTATGCTTTTCTATGTATCTTTTCTCCCAGAGCTTTAGTCACAATAGAGTTGATTATGCGAACAATAGTTTGTGAAACATGTCCTCAATATAGGTATGTAAGTGAAGCTGATGTGTAAAAATTACGACTTGTCTATAATTTAGTATTTGTTTCACTTCACTGTGGTGTTCCAATACAGTAAAATTTAGAAATAATCATGGTGTTATAATGTATGGTAATCTAAGGCATACAATAGCAAGAGACTATGTTAGTTTGATAAATACAAATATAAACAATTTTAGGTAAGATAATAAATTATGCATAATTGGAGGAATTTAGTAACAGTGACACCAAAATTAATTGAAAAAACTGTTTGTAGTTGGTTTTTAACACTTCGTCACTTACATTTTTGTATTGGACTAGTTTTGGAAGCCGTTGTGTCCATTATCAACCTTAAAGGTCGAGCTGTCATCTGTTGTCTGCTCTCTTCTCTCTGGTGGTGGAACTATGAACTTTTGTCAAATGATCTACTTTGAAATCCCACCAGCAGATAATTTAACAAAGTAGTTCATAGTTTCACAACCAGAAAGAAGAGAGTAGTTAACAGATGATAGTGGGGGGCCTTCAAGGTTGAAAATGGACACATCTTCAGAAACTAGCCTCTCAATAATATAAAAATGTAAGTGATAGTGTTAAAAACCGTCTAGAAATAGTTTTTTTTTTTCAATTAAGATAATCAAAACTGGAAAGATAGGATCACACAGAAAAATTCAATGCCATAGCTAGGATTTGAACCACATGTCTTCCACTTGCTCTAACCACTGAGGTACCTTGACAACATGCCACCACAACATATTGACTGGTTAAGCTTAATGTCCAGTACTTATAGCATCTACCATCCAAAAACCATAAAAAAGCACTTTCACCTTGGCACCAATAAATACATATTCAATTAATAAAATTGTCAAATCCAAAATATAAATGAAATTCCACCAAACAATAGATCTGGAATATACTAAATAAACTAAAACCATAAAAAAAACACTTTCACCTTGGCACCAATAAATACATATTCATTAATAAAATTGTCAAATCCAAAATATAAATGAAATTCCACCAAACAATAGATCTGGAATATACTAAATAAACTGTAAGGATTGTGAAAAGTTCTGCATAAGGCAAATTAAAAGAAAACTTAACACCAGAACTGAAGAACATTTTAGGAATGTCATATTGAAAGAGGAAGCCAAGTCAGCAGTAGTATTTCACTTTTGTAATGAAAATTATAATCGTGACCTAAATCTGCAATTATTAAGATGTGATAAATGGAAACAAACTCAATGTGGGAGAACATTTAGATACAAAATACAAAGACCAATTAAGAAATTTTGAAATCCCACCAGTGGGCAATTCAGTAAAGAAGTACATTGTTCTATCACCAGAGAGGAGAGTGCAGGGAATGTCAGTTTGACCTTGAGGTTGAAAAATGGAAGCAGTGGCTACCAAAATTAGTCCCTAAAAATTAAAAGGTAATGTATTGTGAAAAGCCCAGACTGTAAAACGTTTATTATTTAACATCAAATTTTGCAAGGATACCAACTTAAAGCAAACTTCCACTTGGCAAAAAGTACAAAGAATCTTTCAGTATCTTCTAATGCTACAAAAAAATTCTTTCTCATTAAACATCAAAGGTAAGTTTTTTCCTTTTTCAACTTCCCCAGCTTCCCAAGTATAGGACATTTATGGCTATAATTGCTCCCTCTTAGAACTGAATTTGATGTAAACAAATCATTAAGTAATCCACAATACAAGAGAAACCAAAACACACTGTACCATACCTTAAATATGCCTGATTATCTGAGAGTTTTTAAAAAAGCTGACTGAATCAAAGCTCAAAACTTTTGATTAATATAAAATGTTAAATAATGTGAACAGTAAAAGTAATGAAAGTTCTAGCTTGTTATTTCTGTGTGATATTGTTAATCTCTCTTCTGTATGCATATGACGAACAGTTGTTTCCTCATAGCTTATATGAACACAAGCAAACAAAAAAGGATACAACATGTTTTGTTTAGATCAAGTTTGGTTCTAAGGCCGGATTAATAGTAGTTTCAGAAAATCCAAGTTGTATACACATGATAGTTTAATCAAAGCTTTGGATTTATGTTGTTACACATAGATATGGAATTCTTTTGATACAAATGAGCTTGGACTTCCTATATGTAATTTTTACAAAAGTTTGATTATCTCAAAGTGCAATGCTTATTCTACCATTGTAAATATTATAGAAATAAAAACTATTTAAATATACAGTCAGTGAAAAAGTGTTCGTACACCTGTATTGTTTTGCATCAGAATGTGCATCAAACAAAAAGCACGGGTTTTAAGAAATGTGTAACATACAAGACATCACTACAAAACACTTATTTGCACAAGTACACAAACAGAACCGCAATGTGATGTGTATAATTGTAAAAATTAAATAAAACACACAAAGACGTCTAAAATAGGCACAAAAAGTGATCGTACACCTGCGGTAGTGCTTCGAGAACATAAACTCACAGGCTTATCAAGACAACATTCCCCTGGCAGCTTACCTGTGGCTAGCAGTGATAAGAAACAGAGCAGGTTCAGACGTCAGTCAACAGCGAACAAACACACAGGAATGTCAAAATGGGGAGCAAGTGCAGGGAAGAAACAAGAAAATTGATTATTAAACTCCATAATCATTTCAAATTGCTACAAGAAATATCTCATCTTGTTGACAGACCTTGCTCCACCGTGCAGACAAGAATAGATAGGTTTTGTGTTTTAAAAACGGTGCAAAACAGGCCAAGAACCGGAAGACCAAAGTTGTTAACAGAGCAAGATAAGAGTTATCCTGCGTGAAATAATGAAGGATCCAAAAATCAGTGCTGTGAAGTAGGCTGCAGATCTGGGATGAGTGGTATAAGCGTTTTGGCCAGCACCGTTTGCATTATTTATCGAGAAGCTGGATATCATGGTCAAGTGCCCCGGAAAAAGTTTTGGGTGAGTAAAAAAAAATCAAATAAAATGATTGAATTTCGCAAAGAGCACCGAAATAAAGGAACAGACTTCTGGAATAGTTATATTTTCTGATGAGAGTAACTTGAATATTTTTGGGTCCGATGGAAGGCATACGGTATGGCACAAGTAAAATACAGAGCTGCATCCCAAACATCTAGTGCCTACAGTAAAACATGGAGGTGGCTCCAAGATGATCTGGGGGTGTATGAGTGCTTCAGGTGTGGGTCGACTGCACTTTATTGATGGAACTATGAACCATAAAGTCTATATGGACATTTTAAAGGAAAATCTCCATGCTAGTGCCCAGAAACTAGGACTTGAGAACAATTTTATGTTTCAGCAGGACGATGACCCCAAACATACAGCTGGAAATATTAGCTTGTGGCTACTTTATAACCGCCAAAACTACCTCATACACCTCCCCAGTCACCAGATATCAACCCTATAGAACATCTGTGGTCTATTTTGGACAGGAAAATCAGAAATCACTCAATTTCCAATATAGAAGGATTAAAACAGGCACCTAATGAATGAATGGGACCTAACTGAACCAAAGAAAAAGAGCGCTAGTGGAATCAATGACGCGGAGACTGGTGGCAGTTATAAAAGCAAAAGGAAAGCCCACTAAATATTGAATGATGGCATACATTATAAAAATGTTATTGAAATCGTAGGTGTACGATCACTTTTTGTGCAAAATAATAGCATATTTTTTATTTTAAGAAGTAATTTATTTATGTTTTGTTATCTAAAATATTACCAAATACAACATAAATGTTTTACTGGACATATTAATTTACTTAAAAATTTGCCAAACGTCCCATTCCTGTTTCTCCAAGAATCTTAGTGTAATTTTTTTATGTGTACAAACACTTTTTACATTGACTGTATGTTGTTGCTTCCCTTATTTTTTCGGTAACATTGAATTTACTTATCCACCCATGTTATCTCAGATTTCCTTAAGCAATATGTAAAGGGAGTGATATTTAGCTTTTTGAAATCATAAATATAGCATTTTGATTTTTACATATAGCATTTTATAGCATTTATACATTTGCAATTTAGCATTTTTTAGCATTTTGAAAAAAGTTTAATTTCAGCTAATTTTTAAACAATGAATATTAATGGAAATTAATTGTTCTTTCACACTGGCCGTGTGTAGGCTAAATTGTGGAAACGTAGAGTCAGACTAAAAAATTCAATGCCATAGCCGGGATTTGAACCACGGATCTTCTGGTTTCCGTCCAGCCGCTCTACCATTGAGCTACTATGGCCAACATGCCGATATGACATTAAATTCTCCAACTGACTCGTATTTTCCCGGTTAACCACTTAGGAGTTCTCATAAACACATGAGACAACTGCCTTAATGGCGACTTACAACATGTAAGTACTTTAAGGCCCGGGCTTTATAGTTAACCACCATTAGGTCAATTAATGGAAATTAATTGTTCTTTCACACTGGCCATTGGCCATAGTAGCTCAATGGTAGAGCGGCTGGAGGGAAACCAGAAGATCCGTGGTTCAAATCCCGGCTATGGCATTGAATTTTTCAGTGTGACTACGTTTCCACAATGAATATTAATATTATTTATGAGATTTAAAACAAATTTATGCAGGTTTATTAATGACAATGAGTTAAAAGTGCATAAAGTGTCAATTTATTTTACATTAATATAGGTTAAAGCAGTACAGAGAGATATAGAACAAGCTGATACAGACTAAAGCATACTGCATAACACAAGAAAGATAAATGCATACTGCTGTAAAACTAGTACAATAAAAAGAAAGTGCACAAAATTAGCCTCACACTTACTGATGTCACCTAAGCATAGAATGAATGAAAGTTCGGCCTGGGTTCGATCCCAGGCGACTGCAAAGTGAGATTTGTGGTGGCCAACACGGCGCTGGAGCAGGTTTTCTCTGGGATCTTCGATTTCCCCCGCCATCTCATTCCACCAGTGCTCCATCTTCATCTCATGCATCAGCAGTGTCATCGCCTGTGGTGCCGTATGTAGTAAAAGCGGGTGTTAAACACTACACATTTTATTTCATTTGAATGAAAGTTGCGCGTAAAACCGAACAGAGCAATGAAATGGATAGAGTCAACATGAAAAATTCAATGCCATGGCCGGGATTTGAACCACGGATCTCCTGGTTTCCGTCCAGTCACTCTTAACCTTTGAGCTACCATGGCCAACGTGCCGTTCTGACATTAAATTCTCCACTTTACTCGTATATTTCTCCGGTAGACCACTAGGGGCTCTCACATCCGAGATACACAGTTTGTGGCGACTTACTATTGTAAGTCCCAGGCTTCATCATTTAACTCTTATTATTTTAGTTAATTGATGGAAATTAATCATTTCTCCACACTAGCCGTATATAGGCTAAGATATATGATGGGGAAATATACGAGTCAACTGGAGAATTTAATGTCAGGACGGCACGTTGGCCATGGTAGCTCAAAGGTTAAGAGCGACTGGACGGAAACCAGGAGATCCGTGGTTCAAATCTCGGCCATGGCATTGGATCTTTCATGTTGACTCTAACCATGTTAAGAGCAGTGAGTTTCTTTTGCAAAACAACTGTACTCACTTCAGTACCAAACATACCTCACATGGTCAATGGTGGAACAATAGGCTAATTTAGCGGGAAGGGTAGCTTTCCACATTCCAGAAGAGTGGTCACTTACTTTATAACTTTCTAAACACACAAAGGTTCTACAGACTCTTCAGTTAAAGTTTGCAGAAGAAATGGCATTGGAAAAGAATAATTACTTGGCAAAATCTTCGATTTTGCATTTATATCACATTTTGAGTCAATTATGCACTTTATTTTGCTATATCGCATTTGAAAAAAAATCACCACCCCAGCAATATGTCATGTGGACTCCATCTTAATGCCCATTCTTATAACATGCAGCAAAGGACAATGATAGCACATGGCAGTAAATAATTTCCTATCTAAGTTTAGAGCGTCATTTGCCATTTATGAGGGCTGGGGTAAGCCTAGAAAGAAACTTCAGTTTTGGGAGGATTCAGATTTGGCTTCCCATTCACAGATTAGGTTCATAATGACCTAGGCCATCCTTGTCTGTATGTAGTTATTACAATTGTCACAGCTGAAACTGGCATTTCTAAGGCCTGCCTCTTGGAGTGTTTATGCTGGTGGAGACCATTTATATGCTGCAATCATTGCTGGTTCACTTAAAATGGGTCTTAAAACTATATACCAGCAACTTGGTTTAAATTTCTATGGTTTTAAAGTATTTAAATATTTTTTCTCAATAGCCTATGGAAAAATTGTATCACATAGCTAAAATGTCTACTGCTCAAGCTTGTATGATACCCTCTTTGGCATTTTTTAATAATTTAGTCCTTTTCTTCTTAAAATGAAATCTAGTTATATCCATTGTAACTTCTTTCCTTGACTAGCTAAATGATTACCAAGAAACTGTACAAAACATATCTTAGAACCTACTTGGAGAGCAGGCTACATGCTTACAAAACCTTTTTGTATAAATATTAAAGAAGTTATTTAAGTTTTGCTACTATTATTTATAGGTATAAGTTATTAGATGCAGTATAATTCCAGATTGTATTTCTGGAAATCATCAAACATTTTGTTACATAAGGACAGGAATAAGTTATATATAGGTACAAAACTTTTTGCTTTTGTTTTGTGCTGATTGGCAGAGGCAATTGTCTGACTTCCCTATAGAGGTGGTGGCAGTGACTTGTTTTTTGTCTAGTGTTTGACTGCGCCACCATCTCTATTGGGAGGTCGAGGTTGGGTACCTTGCCCTGAGCAAGGCAGTTGGGGGTTTAGGGGGTTTAGGGATCGTCTCAAGAAGTGGTGCTGAAGAGCGAAGAACATTCTTAAAACTGTTCAATGTTTGTTGTCGTGAAGTTGAACATTCTAAAACTGTTCAGTCTACCTTTATATAAAAGCAAGTGTTTCATTTTCACAAATGTTCAATGTTTGTTGTTGTGAAATCATTGTACAGGCTGAAATGTATTTGTAAAGGGAAAAAGTTAATTAAAATTCTGGTGCAGTCTGATCTGAGAACAAGTTGCCATATTGCGACCAGAGATGTTCCGTATTCCTACTCTGCTCTGGAGTTAAATGGGACAACTGACCATGCACCAAACTCTCACTCCTAACCAACAACTCCGAATGAGAGCTGAAATTATGCCAAAATGGAACCTTCACATCTGGGGCGAAAGCAAATGATAGCTGGTGCAAACGGAAATCCAAACTCATTCCCACACGGGCCATAAAATCGGTCCCCAAAATAAGATTATAGGGGAGGTCAGAAAGCATGTAGTGATGTTTCTAAGTAAGACGGCGAAAACGAGTTGTCAGAAGAACCCTCGCTTTGACCTCAAACATCTGACCATTAACTGATACGCACTGGACTTGGCATGACTCACCTTACTAGAAAATTTGAGTAATGATTCATTCAAAAATTGTTTGTGAATTAAAGAACAGGTGCTTCCTGTATCTAATAATACCAATACAGGCTGTTTCACAACAATAAGCTGAATCACCGATTTTCCATCGAAGGCAATGCCAGTTATGGGACATACAGGTGGTACACATGCCTCAGCATGTAGTAGCTCCTGGCGTGAATTAGGACGTGCATTAGAACGTTTTGCACCTGAAGACATTTTAACACTAGAGCAAACACCGCATGACACATTACATTGGTGCACAAAATATTCAAAAGCACCACAACGAAAACATGTTTGTGACCGAGAAGCATACTTTGTACCTTGAGATAACATGGCATTATCACCGTGGCGTGACCTCCCCTATAATCTTATTTTGGGGGCCGATTTTATGGCTCATGTGGGAAAAAGTTTGGATTTCCGTTTGAGCCAACTATCATTTGCTTTCGCCCCGGATGTGAAGATTCCATTTTGGTGTCATTTCAGTTCTCATTTGAAGTCGTTGGTTAGGAGTGAGTGTTTGGTGCAAGAGGTAGCTCAAATGCATGGTCAGTTGTCCCATTTAACTCCAGAGCAGAGTAGGAATATGGAACATCTCTGGTCGCAATATGGCAACTTGTTCTCCGATCAGCCTGCACCAGAACTTTAATTAACTTCTTCCCTTTACAAATATATTTCAACCTATACAACGATTTCACGACAACGAACATTGAATATTTGTGAAAATAAAACACTACCTTTTATGTAAAGGTAGACTGAAAAGTTTTAGAATGTTTTTCAACTTCACGACAAAAGTTTTAAGAATGTTCTTCGCTCTTCAGCACCGCTTATTGAGACGAGCCCTAAACAGGGCAAGGTATCCAGCCTCGACCTCCCGATAGAGACGGTGGCACATTCAAACACTAGACAAAAGACAAGTCACTACCACCGCCCCTATAGGGAAGTCAGACAATTACCTGCAATAAGTCTGTGTCAATAGGCACACTTTTAATGTTTATTAAAATATAGTAAAGCACACAAAAGTTTTCTTATTTTCTTTTGCAAACATCATAGCATATTGTGACTTTGTGGGTTCGTGAAATGAAAAGTCCAATTTCACCACTCAAAAATGTTCTTTATTTCCACCGACAATATGTACATTACAGCTAAAGAGAACAATGGAAGAGAGAGAGAGAGAGAGAGAGAGAGAGAGAGAGAGAGAGAGAGAGAGAGAGAGAGAGAGAGAGAGAGAGGTGAGGGAGGGGGAGACTGTTAATGCAGTAATTTGAGCAGAACTGAAGAGATCTGATAGTAAGATTTAAACCTTATGCCAGTATATCTGGATTGGCTGATTATGTTTATTCTATGTCAGCTTTTTACATAACTAAGTTGTGGTTGTAAACTGAAGTTTTATTGCATTTCAGGAAGGAGAGATCTCAGCAGACCTATTTACATTCCATGAGGCAGTGTCACAATTGCAGCTTCTGGAAGATGAAGTACTTGACAGCCACAGCAACCTAGTCCAGGCTGAACCTCAGTGGTTGGAGCTGAACCAAGCCCTCTTAGCGATGACCAATGACGTTGATTACGACCAGGATGGTGAGAGTTCAACTTCACACTCTTCTTTCTCACCACCTTCACACTTGACCGACTGTAAAGCTTTGAATGTTTCCTTGACAGCAAATAGTAACAGGACTTCATTGTATAATATCCAGTCAAAATTAAACATTTCAGTGGCTTCTCTTTTAAAAAACCCTGGGGAAAATATGGTGAATGTTCATTATAAATCTAAAAGGTTAAATGAAACCTTTGTCAACTGTTCTGTTCGTTCGTATCTCTCAAAATCTTCTCAAAATGTTTCTGCAATCCCTAACTTGTCTTCAAAGCAGAGAACTGTTAATTGCAATTTTTCTATAAATCCTCATGCTAAAAGTTGCTCTCTTCCAAGAAGTGCAGCTCGAAAAGTTGCTGAAAAGAAACATTATTGTTATTTACCAGGAGGAGAGTTTTATCAATCTAAATGCCATTTTCCTTCACCAAAGCAGAAGAGCTACAATGGCCAGAATTCTTTGAATAAGTCTGAGAAAAACCTTGTACTTAAACTTTCAAGAAGTAAACTGCAACAGGCAGCAGAAAATAAGTCTGATAGTCCTTTGCAGAATGATAATATTTGCCATAATGGAAGCTGCCCTGATCTGGACGATGATAAAACCAAGAAAATATGTTCAGTTTCTCATCCTTTGCAGTCTGAACTTAATGTGACTAAAATAGAAAATATTCTTTGCAGTAATGAGAATAAAGGAAATCAAGGTAAAAAATGTTCACTTCAGAAATTAAAAAAGGATTTTATGAAAAATGGAAAGAAAGCTTTGGTATCTGGTGGTTTGATGTGGATCCCACTTCATGGTGGCAATATCTGTAGCCAAAAATTAAAAAACAATAAAAACGTAAAATTAGAGAGGAATGAAGGTAGTCCTGTCACATACAATTTTAGAGGGGACTTGCTAGATCAATCCAAGACCCTTTCTGGTAAAAATGGCTCTTATACAAATGTTATGTTCCAAGAATTTGAAGAAAAAAGCATTGAAGTATTGGCAGAGATGAGACAGGCCAACTTCAAAGAACATCACTGTGCTTTCATGGAAACTGTCCTATTTTTTTCCTTTTTACCTGTAATGTACAGCTTATTCTTCTTTTTTTTCACAAACTACACTTTTTAGCACACTTTCTAAATTAGCATGTTTCTGGAACCAGTATTCTGAAAAATAAGTGTCAGTGCATTCTATTAAAGCATTTCCATAATTTACAAATTAAGTTTCATTATTCTGTTAAACAATTTGTGGTTTTAGATTTTATTGCATAAAGCAATAAAATTTTACTGGCTTTTGCCGATCAAAACACTGAATTTTATTTTTCAAACTGAGGATTCCACTGTGATTTGTTTAAATGAGAGAAAAGCTCGTAAATGAAACCATATTGGTTATGTACTTAATTCATAAGTAAAACTTTGTTTTATTATTGTTACCTTAACAGCATAGCGGTATTTAAACATCAACTTGTAAATACTTTGGATATTAATGTGCCTTTGTGGACATTTGTTTATCATTTTATTTTTATATATCTTGCGTTCTATATGTTGGCTTTATTGACAAGGTGGAGTATAAAACTGTTTTCTATTCGTTTGTAAGTTTGTTTATTTTTATATCATTGTTTTTGCTACTTTATATCTGTTTAACTTTTGTAAATAAATGTAATATTGAGGCTGAATAATATGTTGTTATTAGGATATACCATGATCCATCAGGAAAGTTATCAAGCAGTTTTGTTAATATACCGTGAACTGCAGGTACTAATGACACCAACAGAGGAAAGGTAGTAAGTTGGTAATTGCAAGGACTTCTTTGTAGAAAAGTAATGAAGAAAATGAAAATTAGAAAAGCAAAGACTTGCAATACTTACAAATGTAGTAAAAGTTCCTTAACAATATTGGAGGCTCAAATCTTTTAGTGGTAATATGATGAGAGTGATCATAGAATAATTGAGAGACTGCGTTATTATTGCTGTAACCTTAGTTGGATGCAAATTTCAATTTAGGTTGACGTGTTTTTCAAAACAAGGCCCTCTGAGTTTATCCCAACATTTCATTAGCTCTTGGATGAAATTTAATTCTCTTCTGGAATTTAACTTTCATGTTGGATCATTTCTGTGATCAGATCATTTAATAGTGTAAAATGCTGACCCTTTCTGTTTTGAAGTAAAGGTCATAATCAGAGGGACTTCTTTGTGAAGTGTAGGCTGGAAAAGAGAATGTTTTTCCCTTATTATTGGTCATTACCTATCCCACTTTCTCACTCATATATGCCCTTCTTGCAAATCATGCAGAAGCAGTGATTTTCTCATTTGAAAATGCTCCTTTAAGATGTGATCCACCAATGTTTTAAATATATCACTGTACAGGCTGCGTTCATAAGTCATACATCTATCTGCTTTCTGCAGTGAGGTCATAGGTAATCTAAGCCTACCGTAACATCTATAGTAAGTCAAACTATTACAAAAATATTTACCATCAAGAAATGTTACTGTAATCTACTATAGGCCTTATGTTAAGGAGGTTTCATGAACTGCTGTCAGTGTAAATTTCCATTTTCAGTAAAGTGAAAATGTATCAGGTAAGCATCTTTATGGGGAGGAAGCAACACCTGCAAGGGTTGCATTATAACTTGCATTGCCCTTGTATATTCATCTACTAATGATAATTCTGCAGGAAATTAAGAAAATTAGACATAACATCATAAATGCATTACTGATTGGCTTCATCAACAATCAGCAAATCTAGCTTGAGGGTTATTAAAGATGATTTTAATGATGTCAAAAATTATACATCTACTATGACAGCTTATAATGTAATTTTGTATAGCTTTGCAACAGAAATGTTGGTGCCTCTGTTCTTTGGGTATGGTGGAGCAATCTAAAACAAATGTAGGTGTGTAAGTTAATTAATGGAAATTAACTTAATAAAAGTTCAATGATGAAGCCTGGGATTCAAGCACTTACGATAGTAAGTTACCACAAATGGTGTATCTCGATACAAGAGCCCCTAGTGGTTTACTGGATATATATATATGAGTCAACTGGAGAATTTAATGTCAGGACGGCATGTTGGCCATGGTAGCTCAATGGGTAAGAGCGACTGGACGGAAACCAAGAGAATTGTGTTTCAAATCCCAGCCATGGCATTGAACTTTCATGTTGACTATCAAGTATAGTTGTAGTTCATGTTTTTTATTTATAGGCATGCTGTGCTACTGTGGCTTTCAAATGGGATTGTCTGTCCTTGAGTGGTACCAGGAAGGCAACCAATCAGTCCTTCTGTGTTGCCACATTGAATTCTCCTTAAGTGGGACAATATATGCAACGTGAATCTGTCTCTGTTAAATATTTTTTGCGCTAGAAAAATACTTAATGTTTTTTAAAAAAATTATTGGCAAGAGGTAGGGAGTAATGTTTGTAACATCTGCAAAAAACTACATATTTTTAGCTCAGATGATTTCATAATGCAAATGAATAAATATATACATATATTACATTATGATGTGTCATGAAATATGCAGTGTATTGGCCATTGCTACTTGTATGCAGTAGTAGTATGATTAGAAAGGTCATTTGGAACTGAAATTTGAATTATTGACATGGTATGGTAAAAGAAGTATTTTGAACAAGCCAAGGCTTTTTTGTTGAAACATTTCACTTTCCTGTTAGCCTGCAGAATGCTGTTATCAGCAGAATGTTAGTTGTCACAGTTTGTGTTGCTTTAAATCAAGGACAGCGTTTTCCCTACAAGAGTGAAAATCAGCATTGTTTGTATATTTCTAAATTTTGCAAATGAAATTAGAAATTCTGTTGATAGTAGACCTATATTTTACTTAAATGAGATATGGGTAAATTAAAACCACACTCGAAAATCAATCTCTTAAGACTTAAAAATAAAAAAAGGTGACCTAAAAGTATCTGTTGGTAAAGATATTTGGCTCTTCTTATGTCATGTAAGATGTGCTAAGACAGGATTCCTTCCCGAAGTGAAATTGGAATTTTTCTCTCCAGAACTACTTTGTATTATCATGAGATGAGCTGATTCATTTAAACAATGATTTCTGAACAGATACTTAAAATGATTTAGTAGTGGGAAACATTAATATGGTGTATAATGCCCCGTGCCATTTAGTTATTGAAAACAAGCTACAGAAAATGGTCAACAGAAAGAACCAAATTGTTGAATGGTTGAAAAATGAGGTTTGGATTTTTGGTAACAGAAACTAAACACATTATTGCAATAAGTGCTTACGTTCAAATATCAGGAAAAATGCCACTTTTAAACTGATTGATGTGGAATAACATCAGAAATTGACATGGTAACACAAGATTGGGAAAACTGAGACATGAACGAAAAAAAGCTATGAGTTGACTTTTGGAAAGACATAGGGTATGTGGAAATTTTGGACCCTATGATCATAAATTTCCAAGACTCAAGATGTTGGAGATGGTGAAAATGATGAAGTTACTTTTGATGCAAGTAATGGCAGTGATTTGGATGAGCCACTTATAGTTCCATTAAACTTGAGGAAAACAGATAATCCATAAACTATATGTATATAGCAATATAGCATTTAAGAAATGCAATTATGCATTTTTCAAATTTGAATTCAAGCAACTGCATTATTTTAGAACTTGGAAAACTTCAGTTTGGAATGTGTAGCAGCAGGTCTGGGGGGGGGGGGGGGGTGTAATTATTTTTTTTTTTTTAACCTGGCATGCCCCATTCCTTAGGAATACTACATGCCTTATTTTATATACATTATATACAACTTTTACAATAATTTTACAATGATTTTACATATCTTGTATTTGTATTGAAATATTACAATATTCTTATTAAAATAGTTGCAAGTAATTAGCAGGTGTGTGTGTGTGTGCATGGGCGTGGGCGTGTGTGTGTGATATTCGCTGCAGAGTAGAAAACTCTGGAAGCTATAATAATCGTGTTGCACAGTTGAGTTAAAACATTTAATATAAAAGTGCTGTATTTCTGCAGTTGAGGGAAGATATTGATACACAACTTTTTTTAAAACACTAACTATACAGAACTGCCATCTGATCTTCCTTTCTAAAATTACATACTTGTTGAACTTCGCTGTGAATAGAATCTGGCCATTATGTTTGCTTGTGTTACTAACACTTTCAGATTAAAAATAAGATTTTCTGTGTTCTATACATACTGTGTTACATGTGTGTTTACAGTACTAGAAAAGTTCACTGTTGCATAAATTTCCTGAAAAAGTGAGGCGGTCTCTTCGGTTTCTGGAAACTTTAAATAGCATAGTCCTATGAAAGCAACTGCACTATAGATAAGTGACAAATGTCCATTTCACAGCATCCATTACATAAAATGGTTATGTGCAACCCATATTACACTTGTAGGCCTATAAAGCTGTAATATGTTGAAAAGTATTCATTATTCACTTTTTTATAGTGAGAACAATGGTGTTATTTTACAAGCTGAAGTATATAGTGTTAAATCAAAACATGACAGGATCAATCAATTAAAGGAGGAAAGTACTCTTAAAGTTGGCAGGAGCTTTGACAGTCAAAATAAATGTGCATCTTGGTGAAACAGAAATTTTACTTACTAGCTTGAAAATTCTCAAATGCCTTGACTGTTAATGAAGCCAAATATGTGTTATAAAATATGAAAGTTTTCTTTCTGTGAAAGTTTTCTATTGAATGAATTTGTTTTCCTAATAAAAGGAAAATGGATGACAACATTAGCATTCCAAACGTGCACAGGTTATGATGAATGTTAACTAAAATAAGTTAAGATGTTAAAGATTCAAGACAATGACAACATATGAATTGCATGTGAGGGCTAAGCTACTTAATTGTAAAAACTATTTGCAGTTACTTTAAAGTAAGTGACAAGTGTCAATAAACTGACTACAAATAGTTTTTATGATTAATTTTGACGTCCCTGTTGCTAAATTCCTCCAATCAAACATAGCTAAGCTACTTGCTTAACACATGTAATGATACAGTACTTTATAGTTGTAATACTTTTGACGTTTTAAGTGCAGTAAGGGATATTGCAAATTATGGTTCATGAGTGATCAATCATGTCAGTTTGTAAACATTGAACTTTCATCCATTGTAAGCTCCATAGCGTTCTTCAGCAACTGAATAAACTGACTGAACACCTGTCTCTAATCTAGTTTTACTGGGAAAATTGTCCCTTATGTAAAGAAAACACAAAAATGTACCCCTCTTTCTTGCTCTGATCTGGAACAGTAATGACACTACATTCATATCCATGTGTTTTCAAGGGAGATAACTATGCCTTCGTTCACAAATGCAAGCAATTTCTTGACTGTAGGTGGCTCACTAATGAGGAAGAAATTATAAACTTTTCGATGCACTGCACCTCTAACAAATTGGTTACACTGAGCTTCTAGCACTGGGTTTTTACACTTTTTTGATTTTCCTGGCATGGTTAAACTACTTTTTTTAACTTCACTGCCCATGGAATTTATGCTTAATACAGACACACCTGTTAATTCTGGTGACATGATAAATATCTTTGATGGCCAAAGTGAGATATTTCTCACATACTCGTACTTCCACAGCAGAAGGCAGTCTGTGCATGCTGTTCGTGCATTTTCTGATAGAGTGCAATTTCTTACTTCAGATTTATTTTGCTGCAGCTTACAAACTATAACAACACATGCCATTTTTACATAATACAGAAAAATCCAATAGCTTTTGTTAGTATTCAACAAAGTACTATGTAACCAATGTACATTGTAATATGCAGCATCAGCCATTAAATGTATAATTGATTTGTGTTCATAAACATATTTCTGTTTACATAAGGACCAATTTTCCCAATGAAACCAGCGTAGTATACCTACAACTTTGTGGATAGAGCTTATGCTTCTTTGACCAATGACTGCCTAAGGATCTATGATTGGGCTAGCTAGTTCATGGAGTGACTGCCAACAGTTGTGATATTTCAGCTTCCAAAGGTAAACTGAAATTGCTGTTGCAGGTGTTGATGGCTGATGCCTATGCCAGGCTCAGTTGAATTTGAGTCTGTATTGTAATTAAGTAAGATATTTCAAATATGAAAAGTTAAATTTATTGAATACCATAATGATGTATTAGAAATGACAGAATTTGCAGTTTATGTTGGTTTATCTGTGGATTTATCATCCTATTTGGGGACAAACATTTGACTTTTCAAGATGAGGACTGAATGCTTCTTTCTCCTCATACTTCAAATTAAGATGGGAGGGTACCAGTTTTTTTCTTATTAGATATTAACAATTCAAGTATTTAACATTTGATACCACAAACTCAATTACAGAAACACCATTTTATTATTAAATTATAGATGAGTTGTATTTATTATACTTAAGCTTCACTAAGTACCTATATTGAGGACATGTTTCGCGAACCATCGTTCGCATCGTCTGCTCTTATGCGACTAAAGCTTGATCCAGTGGTGTGGGTAGTTCTGGAGTTGCTGCTGCCATATGTTGATTTTGTGATGAATTTAAATGTGGGGTTCTCTTCTGGCAGGATTTCAAAGTTCATTAGTTTGTTTTTATGTTTTTCTATGTATATTCTACCATTCTAATACCATTTTATTACTTTAATACCAGGTTGAATTTTTGTATTGATCAAGGTAGTACAATTTCAAAACTTATTAGATCAGCCTTGCCTTCTCTTTCCTCTTTACTGGTCAACAAGTCAACAAAGTGTATTAGTGATTTAAGATTAGATAGCTTTACTGGTCAGATTCTTCTAGCTTGCTGAAAAAAATCTTTGTCATTCTGAGTGTTTAAAACAAATTATTGGCAGTGGAGGGAGATATAAATGGATACAAAAAGAAAAAAAAGAAAAAAGTGGGTATGTTTTGAAAATGTAAGAACAAGTTTGTGTAGCAATCATTTTGAGGTTACCTGCAGTAAAATCTATTTAAAAGAGAATAAAAAAACTAGCATAAGTTAAATCAGGACCCATTAACTGACAGGAAAGCTGGAGATTATAAATGAACTGGATTTGCACAAAATAGAATTTGCTTCCAGCTGAACAGGGACATATTTAGCACTCTTCTTTGTTGTGCCTGTATATTATAGTAATTGTAGGCTCTTGCTGACTGCTCGAATTTGCAGTGATGAGAATAAGTAGTCATGGATCAGAACTGTCATCATTCCATCGTTCTACAAACTCATAGCAAACCTTAATGAAAGAGTCTCTTAGCTTAACCAAAATTCAAATTGTACTATGTCTAATATAAAAGACGAAATATAAAATAGATTTTGCTCAAAGGTAACTATGAAACTACTAGTAAAATTTGATTCATTTCTTCAAACATGAATAGCTTAAATTCTTTAATCTAATGTAGGCTATCACATAATACATATTATAAAAAGAAAATCATTCATGAAAAATGTTACAGGCATGACTTTCAGTCCTTAGTTCTGATATTCCACAACCATCTTGATGATACCAAATTGTTCATGAAACCTCTTCATTTGCTAGTCAAATTTAATTATGAATCACTCCAACGTATACTCACTGTCTCAACTAATGAATACTAAAACATACTGAGAAATTAACCATTACATGTGTATACTGCAGTGTATTCCTTGTACTAAGGAGACTGGTGTACCATCTTTTAGGATTCACAAAACAAATGTCGTTGAACATCAGACACTACAGCCAGGTTTAACAAATGGAGAATCTAACTTGACTGATCTAGTGTTGAATAAGGAGCAGTAAGAAATAATAACTTTATCAGTCACGTATTAAAACTTAAAACTTCACTCACATCAACTAGTGAAAACAAGAACATTTTTAATAATTGACATGAGTAGTTTGGAGTTTTAATATATGACTCAATAAGTATTTTATTATGAAATTAGCTTCACTTTTAACATTGCTTTTAATCATAACAATTTTTAGTAGTAAGAAATTTTGTGACTTCTTGTTCCTAACTTCAAATTGCTTAGTTTGTTAGTACTTTCTACTCTTTATTTTTGCAAATTGTTTTTGGACACCCAGTTTATTAACGGGAGCGAAGCTTTACTTTCAAGTGATTTATATTAAAATATTTTACTGATACTGCTATTTGAGATCAAATCCTGAACTCTTGAGTTAAGTATGGCCATCTAAAATAATAGTTTAGTTGTAGCTAAACATGTGCATGGAATTAGGTTGAATTTTGCTGATTCAAGTATATAATAATGGATGGAATAATAGCAGATTTATTAATAAAAGTGCAGTGGGCCAAATTGGTATTGAATCAAATGACCATGCCTAAATTCTTCATACTTAAATGCATTTCGAAGCATGTGTTCAGTGTAATAAGTTGATGTAACAGATCAAATGTTAAATTATTCCATAACTTTGTGGAAAAATTATTGTGCGAAACCAAAAGGAACAAATATAATACATCAGAGTTTCCTAAGTATCCTGAACTTGGTAGCAAACAAGCTTTTGTGTCGATTTTATTGTTTCAAGTTAAGAAGTAAAACTTATAAGAAGCAGAAGCGAATAATGCATTTATTATACTGTTATTCAGATCACTCTTTTGATTCAAGTTACTCTTGAAATGCTGTTGTTCAATTTGGTTAAACATGTGTGATACTTGCAAATTGGCAAATGATGGTTGGATAATACATTCTTGCAAGTTTCTTTCCATCTAATTGCTTCAAGTCAATTATGATGAGATATGAAAGTAAATTTCAAATAAATAAATAAATATATATATATATATATATATATATATATATATATATATATATATTTATAAATGGAGTATTGCAACTGTCTTGTAGCAATTGGACAATAAGGAAATATAAATTATGTTGAACTGCAGATTCTGGGTTCATAAGTAATTTTGCCTTCGTATTTGATATAGGAATAGTAAATCAGCTAGATTATGAAACTCTTGTAATTCCATTTAATACAGACACAGAGTAAACCAATATCCACATGAAGATTAATATATTTAAGAGAGGCAGAGATGAACAGAAGCTCATGTTGTTTTAAAGTGCTTTTATGAACTGCAGCAATGTTTATAATGCAATTCACAAGTTTATAGGTTGCATACTTGTGTGTTTTTCTGGAAGCTACAACTTAACAGAATGGCTTGAAAACTAGCCCCCTCTTCCAGAAGAAAAGTCTAATGATTTTTATGGCTGCTTTTATATTTTATACAATTTTTACCTCAAAGTTTCATTTTGAAAAGTATTTATTTAATGTGTAAATTGGATTTAGAGAAACAGATTAATGCTAAGCTGCTAGACTGCAAGACTGCAAGATGTGCAAGACTGCACATCTGAGCCTTGCAATGAAAAGGAACATACATATTAGTATGTAATAAAGAATGAGTGTAAGTGTTACATATCCTTCTTGTGTGCGTGTGCGTGCGCATGTGCGTGCGCATGTGCGTGGTGTTTTTTTTTTTTTTTTTAAATAGAGAAAGATTTCAATTGAAATAATTTTGCTGAACAAAATCTTATACTTAATAATAATGCACAATCCATTGCAGTTCTAGATAACTCCCAGCAATACACCACTGCATGAAATTCTTTTCTGGTATTGTAGATGGGATGTTGAGCAGTATTTCTTGGATACAGTGTTTGAAACTGATCTGAATCCTGTACACCTGCAACTTCATTATTCCCATGCAGAAAATTTCAGGGATATGAGAACTGTACAGCATGGAATCCAAATAATTGTGATCTCCCACCAACAAATGGCATCCACAGAGTAACTGACGAAGGTAGCCAGGATCATTAAGACGTGGATTTCTGAACAGGAAGTTAGCAGTATATCTGTAATCTGATGTTAATAGAAAATATTCTACTAATTTGAAACGAAGTATTAGTGATCATGGGGGACACTTGTATGACTGAAGAAAGGTATTCTTTTGACAGGACCTGGCCTTGTTTGCCTCTAATGTCATTGAAAAACATTAGTAACTGTGATTAAAAAATGCATGTTTTGATAATTGCTATTTTACACACAGGCGTTTAATCTAAATTGGAAAGGTGAATCAAGACTGAAAAATTCAGTGGGATCTCTGGGATTCAAAATGTAGATCTGCTTTCTATGTCAATGCATTTCTGCTGAGCTGCTATGACCGTGTGAGAGAAATTATCAAAACATAAATTAACCTAATAATAATGCAATTTTGAGTTAAACTAGTACTCCATACTCCATATATTGCTAGTTTTTACTAGCAATAAATTTTCCTAACCTCTCTTTAGGAAGATGTTAATGAAATGCTTTCTAGGTAAACACTAGCAATATATGGAGCATGGAGTAATAGTTTGACTCAAAATTATATTAATTTTATGCTTTGGTATATCACAGTCCATGCTCATTAAGAATAACCTAACAATGCTCAACAATAAAGTCTGAAAATTTAAACTGCTTGCAGTCTTGCAAGTCACCTTTTAGGGTATAATATTTTGGTATATTTGAGATTGAGTTGAAGGTTTACTAAGATAAATGAGAGTTCAGTGTGTGCGTGCATGTGTGTGTGCATGCACATGCTTTTGCAACATAGAACCACAGATCCATGCTTTGAATCCTGGAAGTGGCTTTGAATTTTTCAAGTCTGATTCAGCTCTCCAACTTATGGCATAAGAAAAGGAGCATTGTAACAAATTAAAAAGGGGGGGGGGGCAATTGTATAGCATGAATATTTACAACTTATATTTACTAAAGACTAGAAGCCTCAGAAATATTTGTTTGAATTTGCATTAAATAATTTTAAATTACGCATTACAACTTGTGTTGAAATAGAAAACTAAGTTTACAGCTCTTATTTTGCTTAAATGATTTGTTTTTAAATTATTTTTCTCTTCATAACTATATTTGTTATTTTTCTCAGATGAAAATTTGGTGTTATGTTTTAGTTTTTAGGTTATATTGCAACTTTTTTCAAATTTTGTTCTGCTCCCTCAACTCTGTTTTGATTTTAGTGTTGTATTGAAGGAGGAAATAATTAAAAGAATGTGCAAGTTTAAAAGTATTAAATGTATAAAACTTGTGTAGCATTTGCACTTGCTCTGCTTTGTTTTGCAAAAAGCTTTACTAAAGCTGCAAAATTTTAGAAGACTGGAAATTCCATCTTGATTTCTACACTGCTTAAACGGTTTGTAAAAATATATCTTCCTTAAAAGGAAGAGGCCTTTAGCATTGTATGGTTTTGGAAGACAGACAATATTGCATGCTATTATTGTTTATGTGAAATTTTTCTGCATTACTGTCATGATAGTAGTAACTAGATGTCCTGCTAATTTTGCTGTTATAGTATCTGAAGTAAATTATTTGTGTTTGTGATGTTTTTCTTTCTTTTTCTTTCCTTTTCAAAGTTGATAGTATTTAGTTTGAAATGAAATTCTGTGGAGGTTGTGTTTCTATTCCAGATTGGTGTAGGAAACGATCTTATCTTGAACCAAAGCCATCAGCACTACGTAATCGTAAGCGCCAGAAGCCTCTGGAGCGAATGCGTGGTAGGAACATGCCCCAATTTTTGATTGGTTTGAATTTTGAGCTTGGTGCCTCATTCACAAGTAGCTAAATTCCCAGCAGCCTAGCACCCACCCGGTCCTAACAATGGGCCACATAAAAATGGGTCTGTGTGGTGCACAGGTACTCCAGCATTAAAAGAGAATTAATCACATTTGTAAATAACCATGGTGCAGGTTACTGCCTAAATTCAGTAGATGAAATTTACAAATTTCTTATTACTAGTAAATCTCGCTCTAAAATTATTTCATTGAAAATCAATAAATTGATATTAATTCAGAAACCTAATAATTAACCTTTTATTTTGCTCTAAACTAACATTTTTTGTAATTTTTACAGTTTGGCAAACATTCTTTTATTCACTATTTATGGTTTTAAATGACAGTAGTTTAAATACAATTGATGTGTTCGTTAAGTATTCAACACATTGTGTGATAAATATTAATCTGTATTTTAGACTGTTTCTAAGGAGATGTATATTCTGTAGTTGTGCAGTTTAAAGTTGCATTAGGTTAAGGTTGATACATCTTGGCAAGGAAGTTCACTGACTGTGATTGAAAGATTTTTAAGAAGCTTATCCTTTAAATTATTTGAAGGTTACTGATCAATCAGTGTTATGTTTTGTATAAACTTCAATTTTGAGCTTTAACTAAATCAAAAATGTCATTTCATGTTTCACACAAGTTAATTGTACTAGACAAGTCTTGCAGAAGCAGAGGGAACAGGAACTGAATGGAATAAATATTTAAAATATAAGGATTTTGTAGTATCTTGCCAAGAAATGTAAATGTAAGTATTGTGACTAAAATCACAACACATTTGTACTGAACTCGATTTGTTACCAAAACAGCACAGCATTAACTTATTTTTCAATGCACAGAGCAAACATGTCAGTGCTAATGTTTCTTTAGTCCCCTTTTGTACACCCTAACATATGCTGCTCAGAAGAACTTCTCAATACTGTTTGCAGACTTCAACACTCATTTGAATCATAACTACTTGCCAACTCTGATTCTCTGACCAGCTGACTCAACTCTGAACTGAACTACTGCTAGGATTACTGCTTTTGTCCTCCTTTTTTATAGTCAGCAGGTTGTGGAAGCAATATTCTGTTAACTGAAGTCCCCTGAATTGCCTGAATGATGGAATGTTCTGGAAGTCAATTATTCTAGAGTTTCTGAAATAGGATGGGATGGAATCAGTGCATCACAACAAAGGGCCACATATTTCCGGGTGGCGGTGGCGGCTCGCACTTAATTTCTCTGCAGTAGGTATTTTCTGACCCCGTAACAGCAAATAGCGTTTCCGCCAGCCTTGGACCGTCCGCATTTTCGCTCGGGGCAATCTCTGGATGTGACTGTTGCATCGGTGATCCTGTTCTCCACGTAATGTTGTCTTGCTTCAATGGTTGGAGTTTGGGGCAGGGCCCCTTAATCCGGATAGGATAGTGTATGCCATACTGGAAGAAACCTTTCTTGTAGACTCGCTGGTCATGCTGTGGTCCTTCGATCGCTCACTCTCTGGAGCTGACAATGCTCCACGGAGTTCTATGAAAGCTACCTTCTTGGTGCACCTCCGAACCCATCTCGCTCCTGCCGGGCCCAGCCTTATTCTTTACCAGGGTTACCTTGAAAATCCAAAAGTTTTGTTGGGGCTCTGGAGCGTCACCTCGTCTTGGCCTAGTGCAATACCCTCCTGCTGATGTCTGCTGTGGCGGTGTCTTCTGAAGGCATCCATCCTAGTATCACTTCCTCAGCCACCTTCGCGACGAACACCCATAGACTCGCAACACTCTGACTCAGGGTCAACCTCAGCAAGACTTCCTTCTCCACAGGCAAGGTCTCGCCTGATATCGTCACTATTCGGTAGGTCCAATCCAGTTTTCTTTATGGCAAGCCATCTTCCATGTTTGGACTGATCACGGCTACTCTGCACCAGGTCTATTATACGGTACTGCTTTCACTGTATCCTGCCCTCATGATTATTATTATATTTTTTTACGTCCTCCAACATTAAGTGATATCGGGCGGTGAATGAAATGGGTGAAATGATGCTCAAATGTGTCCAGGGTCCATGGAGCTTAGAGCTACTCGACATTCGTCTTTCAGGATAAGGGAAAACCCGAGACAAAACCTTATCCAGGTAACTTACCCTGACCGAGATTCAAACTCAGGACCTCTTGAACGTGAGGCAGACACGCTACCATCTACGCTACCGAGGCGGGCACCTTCGCGATGATGTTTTGCTCCAATCTTTGTCCAAGGGCACAGCTTCACTCGAGGAGAAGGTTCTGGCGTGCCAATGCCATGCCAGTCCTTGCTGGTTTCCTTCCTGCTTGTCGACTTGATCGTTGACAGTCCTTCATAAAATGTCCTGGTTGGCCACATCCCCAGTATCCATCGCTTGATGCCCTTCGGTTTCATTGTGGACAGTGTCTCGCCAGATGTCCTTGCTATCCACATCCTTAACACACACTACTGTGGGAGGGGGCCTCTCCAGACTTTCCTGAATAGACTCAATCTCTGTTGTGTGAATGCTCTCGCTCTCCAAAATGGGGTTAGCGGTTACCTGGGCGCAAACTGCTCCCTCTTCATGCTTGCGCAAACCCATCAATCCGCTGGTACTGTCAGTTGTTTCGTTTGGCGTGGGCTGCCCTTTGCTAGGTGTTCTGACCGGCCACACCTCCCGACACACAGCTCTAGAGGACCATCAATGTCTTTGGGCTTTTCCTCCGTCCTCGACGTACCGAATACTCCTGATGAGTTGTTTCTTGGCTGCCTCCATCCTCAATGCGGCTGTCAACACCTCGTGGATGGTCTTACACTTGCCGAACATCTGGAGCTCGTATCTCAGCATTGCACCCCTGTCAACGAAGGAATAGGGAGCTTCCTGGGATTCGTAACTTGTCCGGAGTTTCACTAGAGCTTTACTTGCCAACTGTTCAGCTCCAGAGCAAACTTCTGCAGTGTCTCCCCTGGCTGTTGCAGCCTTGGCTTGAGCTGACTGCAATTGGCTATGACAAGACAGTGATTTCCGAACCGGTTACCGAGGGCCTCCCAAATGTCTCCGGACACCGCCGACCTCGGAACCATGTTCAGATTTTCTACCGCTAGTCCCTGGAGACTGTCAACTGATTGGCTTCCTCTTCTGTTGACCATCGGTTGTTGGCAGCGATGAAGGCAAATTCTAGGGGGAACACTTAAAAGGTCGGCGTCCCATCATACTTGGCCGGCTTGACATGCAACAGATGTTGTGTTCTGGCATTTCAACCTTCAAGTTCTTGAGTCTTGTGGCAAGCATTTGTTCCATCGTGGCATTCAGCTCCTTGGGGCTGCTGTCAGCATCTTTCTTCAAGGCTTCTAAGTCATTTCCAGATGTTCTCCAGGGTGTTAATCCATTGGGAAAGATCTTTCATGTATATCTCCACACTGGATAGTGGTTCGACTTTAGTTGATAGCTTCAGTTTTATCTGAAATATTTGTTTTCATTTCTTCTTTTACACCTTTCATTTCTATCTTCATTTCTTCCTTTAGTGTTCAATTTCAGTTCCGTCTCCGTGCTGGATTTCATCTTCGATCCCATTTTGTCCATTCTACAGTTTATATTGCACGTTGTCTCAATTGTAACTTCAAAATTCCACTCCTGACACCACTGTGACTAAATGACAACACAAAGTTGTACTAAACTCATTTTGTTATCAAAATGGCATATTGCTAACTTAAACTTATTATTTACTTTTACAAATACACAGAGCAAACATGTTGTGCTAGTGTTTCTTATGCCTCTTGCATACACCAACTTGTGCTACTTGAAACGTCTCGACACTCGCTGCTTGCAGGTTTTAACAATTACTTTACATTTAACTGCTTTCTGACTCTGGCCAACTTGCAACTCTGAACTGAACGACTGCTAGGATGGCTTTTGGTTTCTTTTATATCAGCAGCTTGCAGAAGAAATGTTTGGAAAATTGCCAGGATGGAACATTCTAGAAGTCAATTCTTCTAGATCTCCTGAAATCAAACTATCAAACATCAGCACAGTATAAGAAAGAAGCATTACTTCCAGCTCTTGACGTCAGAGGCTATCCTTGAGTGTTTCATTTGCTCCTCTTGGTGGTAAATAAGAATAGTGTTGGAATGGGACAACTCGCGCTTAATCTCTCTGCAATAGGTAATTGCTGCCACCATGACAGTATATTGCCATTTAAAAAAAAAAAAACTTAAGAAACCTATTTTATGTCATCCATATTAAGTTAAACTGGAAACTAAATTTGAAAGGAGCAGAGGGCCTCCATTACACAAAAACCTAGGGTTAGGTGTATGGGGACTGAATTACTATTCAATGGTGGGCAACATGATAACAGGATAGGATTTTCAGGATTTAGGAATATATGGCTTATTTCAGTATGGATTTTATAATTGTAATCTTGATTTGTATTTCCATTTGTTGATGTAAAAGGAAAGAAATTACTATTACTAACTAAATTTGAGTGTGAAGGGTGATGTAAATTGCCTTCCATCCTCCTGCCAAAGTCCTAGATCTTTTCTAGGCATGCTATTTTCCTGCTTGCATGCAAGCTTGTCATATGATGTAAAATATAACTGTAGTATATTCCAACATTGGAGAATTACCATAAGAAATAGCTAAACCTCTGAAATCAATAGCATTTAAGTAGCATAAAATCTTTCATCAGAATTAATTTAACACAGTTGGTGAACATCCCTTGTTAGATAAGAACCTGGTTTTTGAATTTGCAAAAGTAGATATACAAGGGGATGAAATGTATTCAGACAGTACATCAAGCTAGTTTGAATGATTTAACTAGTTGGTAGTCAGTATTATGTTGCAGCCTATCAGTTGGTTAAAGTAACAGGATTGCAATGGATCACATGGTTTTCTATTTTCAGTCAATTTAGACATTTGTAATGACTTGGAATTCATGAGTGTATTTGAGCATATTGTTTACAATTTTAAAAGTACTTTTCAGTGTGGAAGAATAATTACAACAATGTTGAACAATGTTCATTAATGTTTAAATGATGATTCTCTTTACTATAATTCATCCAGATTTCCAGACAAAGTGTAATAAAAGGTGTTGGTTGCGTTTGTATCAAAACAGATTCTGAGTGTCATACAGTAAAACTATGATTACCTGCCATTCGATTGAGCATTCAGCTCATCAACCAAAATCACCTTTTTTAGTCTTTTGGAATGAAAATGTGACAAAAATTAACTTTCAGAAATTAATGCAGACTATAAATCCAATAAATAACATACAGTTGTTGCAACTTAACTCAAGGTATAATTGAGGTTAAACCCCCTAGTATAGCAAAGATGAAACTGTTTTTGCTTTGTACTTATACTTTAGTCTGAGATCAGTGGTCATGCAATCAAAGCATAATAGTGATCATAATGTACTGTTATCACTTAGTGGAATATGTAAAAAGCTGATGAAAACCAGCTGCAAGTGGATACCTCCACTTACATTTGCTTTCATGAAACAAAAGTCTGTTGGCTTTTACTGCACAGCCCATCCCAAAGAGAGCAATCAACTTTTTTACCATTTTTCCAGATATACAGGAAATGCAACTAATGACACATGTGAGTTTTATGTGCAATTGCATATTAAATGTAATGTTTATATTAAGATGGATTATCTGTCATTTTTAGTTAACCATCAACCCTTCCTCTTACAATATAATGGTTAGTTAGGGTTCTGCTGTATTCCATTCATTCATGACTATTTTCTATACTTTTTATTCTACTGTGGTATTAAAACACTGAGAACAGTTGAATCAAGACTTGAGAAATAAAATCAGTGACATAATCAGGACTCATACCAATACACTATCATAGAAAGATGCAGGAATGCACAATAAAGCTTCTCATGTGATTCCTACATCCAAGTAAACCTTCAAGGCTAGCTGAAGTACTTCAAGAGAGACCTTATGCTGTTGCAAAAGCTTTGGTTATCATAACTTTACAGTTAATTGTTTATTAGGAATAATTTATTATTTGGTAATTACTCCTTCATACTAGCTCTGTGAGGCTAAATTACCACTAATAGTACTTAACTATAAGGAGACTGAAATTAAAATACTTTGTCACCTTTAAAATATATCTTGGGATTAAGGTTTATCTGGATGCAGAAATTGTTGAGAGGTTCAAATGTGGGTTCCAGTATTTCACCATGGTAGTCACTGGTAGAGCATCAGCATTGAGACCAGAAGATTATTGATTCTCAATCATGACATAGAAATTTTCAGCTTTAGTAGACAGACCCAGTATGAAGAAGCAGTTATTTAATTGACAATTAGTAACAGCTTTTTTTATTTACATTAAAAAAAATTACCAGTCTTTCTACAGAAGTCTTAAATTCAATTGTTTAATAAACATTGAAGGGGAAAAAAAAAAGATTTTAAAAATAACAAGATAAGATGGAATAAAACAAATTTTGTGTACCTTTCTTGTTACCTAAGTACTTCCAGTTTTCCACTGGTAACTAATTGAACCAGCAGAAACTTGCTCTTAAATGAATCATGGTGATCATACATTCAAATTAGCTCAAGAAAAGTCTGAATAAATTTCCAGGGAAACCCATCTAAAAAAAATGATGAACGTAGCGGTTTGAAGCATAAAATCAGAATTATTAACAAAAAAAAAGTTTGTGATAACGTTCTCATCTGATTATTGCAATAAGAATTGCCTCCCCATAAATTATGTATTTCTGACCTAATTATTTTGAGGACCTTCTATATTTATACATGCTACAGTGATTTTACCCAAGAGAATATTGTAAATTTTGCTTATTATTCTTCCTTTCTTCGGCTAAAAATATTTGAGAAAGTAGTTTTAGATGTAAGAAATACTACTCATTGAATTGGTTTTCAGCATCTAGTAGTTGAGCACCATACAGATGGTCAACTGGCTTCTAACCGGATGGGTGTATGTAGTATTTAGTGCCACAGAGGGTGCAGTTCAGCAGACTTGAGCATTGAATTTTATATAGCTGCTGGGATACCAAAAGACACCTTCCAAACTCTTTAATTATTTTGGTTCTAGTATGTGTTTAAAATAATGCATTAAACTTATAAATGCAATTATCGTTACTGATTTCTTCTTAATTATCTGCCTAGCATACATTTACAGCATATGGAAAAAGTTACATAGTGCGATAAGTATCCTGTAAGTGCATTGCAATTCTTTTTATTCATAATACTGTTTGATGCAGTGAAAGATATTGCAGCCCTACAATAGAGCTAAGTAATCCTAGATAGTGCAGTTAACTGACCTTTCATTAAGTCTTCCAAACTTTGCTGCTAGTACATAAATATATCAACTGTTAAAAATGTTTGTTCTTGACAACACTTATTTTTTAATCTGCAGAGGTGAAAGTAGATTTTCTCTAGACAACTTTCCTAGCTGAATTTGAAACTGTTTTCAGTTTCTATCATTTCTAATTTGTAAATTATATAAAGCACACATTCCAAAATAAACTGTTTTCAGTTTCTATCATGTATAGTTTGTAAATTACGCAAATCACACCTTTCAAAATAAATAATCTCAGATAATTATTTTGTGAGCAACATATTTAATACAAAACTTAAATCTCAGATGTTTTCTATCATTGTCAGTGCCCCAGATCCAAATCTAATTTTCATTTTTCTCCATCAAATCTAATATTTGATTAATTTACAACAACAAATTCCAAATTAAATTTAAAGGGAGTGGATTAATGTCACTAAACAACACTTTTAAATTTTTCCGGAACATGTTTCAGAGACTTTGCCTCTATCCTCAGCCGGCTATCGACCATTAAATTTAATTTATCATAACACTGTTTTCAACACTTCCAAGAAAGGAATTGCAACAAATTCCAATTTAAAAAAAGAATATGAAAATGTAGATACATTTCAATGGATTTTTATTGACTTTGTCAAAGCCTTCAATTCGATAAATAGGAACTTTGGAGGAAGCTCCATCAAATTGATATGTCTGCCAAAATTAACATAATCAGAAGTATGTATGAGAGCAGTATCTGAGCATCAAGGAAAACTTTCTGCACCTCTCCCCTTGGAAAGAGGGCTGTTTGTTGTCACTGTTTATTGCTTATTTTTTATTCTAGATAGTATAATGAATGGAGACTGCCACAGAAGATGTTGAGGCCTCAGAAGACTTTGAGGTCTACAGAGGGACTTAAATGAAAGATTGGAATGTTTAGAATATGCAGATGACATTGTATGTTAGTGCACAGGTTCTCAGACATAAATGGAAAATTACAAGATTTAAATAAATTAGCATCAGCGGCTGGTCTGAATATAAATATACATAAAACAAAAGAAATTAGGATAAATAATAAAGTGGATTACTTATGTAGAAGTCTAAGAATGTACGTACTTGGGAAGCATTACATCTAAAGGTAGAGGATCAGATGAAAACGTAAATGCTAGAATTAGAAAAGTCATATTCTCCGTACAACTTTGCTCCATCAGGAAATCCAAACAAATTTCGCTGAAACTTGGTGTTAAAATTTTAACACCATTGTGAAATCAATTTTACTGTATGGCTGTGAGCTGGAAGGCAACCAAATCAATGGAAAAGAAAGTGCAAATATTTATAAATAGAAGCTTAAGATTCATTTTAGGAATATGGTGGCCAAAAACCTTATCAAATAAAGATCTGTGCAAAATATCATGAAATTGTGAAGGAAATAAAATATGGGAAATGGAGATGGATTGACCACTCGCTTAGAAGGGAAACAGAAAATATAACAAGAGCTGCCTTTGAATGGAGCCCCCATGGATCAACAGAAGTCGTGGTATACCCAGAATTACATGGTACAACACAAGAGAAGCTGAAAGCATGGGAGAAAAGCTGGAGTGAGTGCTTCGCACTATGCTGCTGCTGCAACCAGCACATTAACTTAAAGATAAATAAAATCATAAATATTAAAATCAGAAGCATTATTAACAGTGAAGTATTCTTCATATTTAAGTTTAAATAAATAAAATCAATTGGAAAAACTATTTGTAAGACACTTCGTCACTTACATTTTTATATTATCGAGGGACTAGTTTCGAAAGCCATTGTCTCCATTTTCAACCTCTCTCCAACTGGTGAGAGGTGTGCTACAGCAAATAGATTACACATTCTTTAAGGGGTGTAACGTGTAAATTACAGATAAACAGAAAACTATATGTGATACGAAAAAAAAAAATGAAACCAGTTCTGAAATCAGTGCAGTGAACTTTATATCTCAACTCCAATCAAATTTTCTGGCAGAAATTAATTGTTGACAAGTGTAATTTATTCCTCCCAAGTTATCCTTCATGGTAGAAGAAACAAGCTATATCAGACAGTGATAACATGTATGTCTGTTATTCTGAGGTGTTAGGCATTGATGCCTAACCACCTGAATAGGGTTAGTTTAATTAGTTTTACCTCCACCCACCCACTTATAAGCTGAATACATGTAATTTCAGCAATGAAGGATTTCAAGCTACTTTTTGTCCTGATTTCATGAAGTTCTCAAATGAGCATTCCATTTGATAAATTATGAAGCTATAGAATAACCAGGAATAAATGAGTTTCATAAAGAATGAGAGGAGAGGTTTCCTGTTATTTTGGTACATGTTTGTTACAGACTGAAAGTACTTTAAATTAATTCAGCTACATAGAAGTGCATCATTGTTTCCATGATAATCAAGTTACTGTAACTAAATTTATCATATTCTTACTATACACAACAAAAATCTGCATTGAAAAATCTGTCCATGTAGAAATCTGCATATCATTAGTCAGGGCAGTAATATTTTGTGTGCTGTTTAAGGTGAAATCATTGGTTATCTTCAACACAGGAAAGATTCAGAGTAGTTACAACTGTGAGTCTTGTCTGAATGTGTATTGCCCCCCCCCCCCCTACCGAATTCTTGATCAAGTTTCTGTAAATCTCTAAAACAGTAGATAGACATGCTTGTATTTGGAAAGTACACTTATTGTAAAAGAGGGAAAAGAAAAAAAGGAGAAGTTAAACATACAATTATTCTGATGGTTATTATTAGGGCCCAGATTTTGATGAAAAGTCATCTTTTTTCTGAGTAGTCACAGATGATGCTTATTTGAAATTAAGTGTCCTCTGGAACAAATACGTTAGATATATATCGTTTTTATAGGTCAACAAAATGCATTTTTTTTTCCACATTTCTATTATAGTCATTTTTTAACATTTAGATGTATTTTCCTGTCATTTACTTTCTTTTTCATGAATTGATAGGACATTTTCATCTGTAGCCTGCATTTGGGAGGCCCGGGTTCAATTCCCATGGCGGACCTGACCCTGACCCATGGGCTTTTTGGTTTTTTTTTTAAATAATCTGTGATTAAAAGTTCATTTGTATATCTTTCATGAAATAGTAACTTAGTAAGTGTGGTAAACATGTACTTAACACAGGTCAGCATCCTAACAGTGCTGGTGAGTTTGACGCATTAATTCAAGGAATCACTGATTACATCATGCAATATGCGTGTATTGCATCAATCAGAACTTCTGTATCTAGAAGTGTCGCAGTAAGAAGAGTAGTTTGTAAGGTGTGTAAATTTGCTGTGTAGTGGAATTGAAATGCTGAAACAAAAACAGTTAACTGCGTCTCATTTGAAACAGTATGTTTCATAGTTTGGCGGAAACATATTCTCTGCTGATGGAACTGCATTGTTCTGTAAAGTTTGCGAAATTAAAGTCGCTGCAGACAAACGGTTCACCGTACAATATGTTGGGGGGAGGGGGGGAAACATTTGCGAGCTCTTCATAATCTGAAAAAAAAAGGACAAGTGTTTCAGTTACTGTTAAAACAAATGGCTTCAACATCAAGTAACAAGTTAACTTCCTTTTATGAAGAATTATATGAAGTGTTTGTTAGTGCAAATATTCCACTAGTAAAATTAAGTAATTCCAAATTACGGGATTTTCTTGAACATCACACTGGTCATACAATTCCAGATGAATCAACTTTGCGTAAGTTATCTACAAAAATGTTATGAAGACACGTTAAACCGAATATGTGAATAGGAAAAAATTTATGAATCATTTGATGAGACAACCAATTCAGAGGGGCGCTACATAGCCAATGTAGTGTTAGGTATGCTAGAAGCTACTAGTGCCGGACAAATGTTTCTTCTGACCTCAGAGGTTATGGAAGCTTTTAACCACTGTCAGATATGCAACCTGTTCAATAAATCCATGTGTTTATTGTAGCCTAGTGGAATACAGCATGACAACGTGCTCCTCTTCCTAACAGACACGACACCTTACATGGTTTGAGGTGGCAAAATCGATCCAATCAATTTACAGTAATGTGGTGCATGTTACGTGTTTAGCCTATACTTTTCATTGAAGTGGTGAATAGTTTAGATAGCGTAGATTCTAAGGCAATTGAGAATGCACAGAATGTGTTTTCTGATACTCAAATCCAAGGTATATTAGCTTTCATTAAATCAAATTTTACATTTTTTATGGATACCATAACCTGCCTGGAAGAAAGTGGCATCACATTGGATAAGTCGATTGAGTTAGTGAGGATTGCAGAAGAGAGGATACGAAATGTAAAAGGTGAGATTGGGGGGACAAAATTAGACATTAACTAAAATTTGTGTTGGACAAAAATAAAGGATACCAAACAGTTTCTCAGATTGCCGATATCTTGTCAGGAGAAAACTTCAGAACTGATATTTTTGAACAGGATTTAACAGGCAGTGACGTAGTGTTTTTCAAATATGCACCTATAACATCTGTGGAAGTGAAGAGAAGTTCCTCAAAGTATAAAACAGTTTTAGCTGACAACTCCAGTTCCTTTACTTTTGATAACTTGAAGATGACCATGGTGGTGTACTGCAACGCTAATTAACATATGTTTTGGCTAATGGGTGCAATAACTTATTTTTTCATATTTTATAAAATTAAAAATGTTCTGATGAATTTTGAATGTATTTATTATTTAGTAGCAATAATTGCATTATTTACTAAGAAAGTAAATTTTAAAATGTGGTTATTCGAACCATATATTCATTATTTGTCTGTGACAGTTATTAATTTATAATTATGAAAGAAATTGTTAATTTTTGTTACGTTATTTTTTTACATTTTGTGCATTTTTTATATTCTAAGAGCATTTTATAGCTCATTTTAGAGAAGTTTTAGATCAGCAACTTCCGGGCCCTAGTTATTATAAATTGGAGAGGAGAATTTCAGCACTTTAACCTCTTAACATATGTATTCATATACAATATGATGGTTCATTTTCGCCTATTTTTTACTGTCAAAATGAAATACTCAATACAGTACAATAATGACAGTAACAATGAAATTGTTTTTAAGTGCTCAACAATGGAAATTTTCATCGCTGAATATCCCCTAGTTTAAAATTACGAGTAGACTCGTGATATACCTATCCCCTATTTCTTCTTGAAATTACATTAACAAGAGTGAATTCCGAGCACCGAAGCACTAAAAAATGAACAGCAACACATTTAGAGCCATTATTTTGTTTGTGGCTATGTCGAATACCCTGAAGCAAGGTTCAATACAAAGAGCTACTCCACAATCTTTACACATGTATCTAGATTCCCTCCACTCCTTCCTTTTGGCATCATGCACACTACTGCACATCCTACACGTTTGTTGGATTCTGCTTCTTTTTGGTCGGAGATGCTGATGGAAAATGACATCCAACAAGTCGAATTGGGGTTGCCTTTGCTGATGGACTGCCCACTGCTTTTGATCTCTGATCAAAAAACATCCCTCTGATGTTTTTCAATGAGCTGCCCACCGACAGCCATGCAAAAGTCAAGGGCACTGTGCTTTCCTCCATGTTTTTTATACAGGACAAAGGCATTCCATTCTGCCAATTCCAAAAGATGAAAAAAATATCTTCTTGTAGTACTTCTTGCCCCTCTTGTCCCTCTTGCGTGGCAGTGGATTGTTTGTGATGTGCTGATCTACTTTATCCACACTTCCCATTGTGTCATAAGCACATACAGCTGCTGGTTTGACAATTTTTGTTATGAGCAGAGCTATGAGCAGAGCTAGGAAGTTCGTATTGTCTGCCGTTCCCTATACAGGTTGCAACCAACCTTCTCCCAGCATCCAAAGAAGTCATAGATAAGAGCGCACGGTGGAGGGGCATTGAAACAGGTTGCACAGAGAACAAAAATGTCCTATGAGACATTCTAAATGCACACCTATTTAGATTACTACGTACAACATACAAATTCTTATATAGTACATACGTGCTTGTCTCTGGCTGATTTCATTATTTAAATAGGCACATTGTGGGAACACCCAAGCAATTATAACACAGGTTGTAATATTTCCTGATTGAATGTAAAATAATATCCAAATAATAAAATGAATTTCTTAAATACCTGAAGACTCTTACTAGACAAAATATCAAAGCAGGAATTTTACTACATATTTACTCATCTGCGGCTGTATTACTAAAAACAATAATGTACCTGTGAAGCCTTTTAAATGGAAAAACTCATTCTACATCCTGTCAAACAAAATGTGTACTGTGAAAATGTTCCTTTGAGCTCGCTTTATGTGTTTGGGGCATATTTGAAATATTTTCAGTTCTGTATCAGTATCATAGCTTTTGCTGGGATCTAAAAGTGCATATCGTATGCGGTAAATGGCACTGAACCCTACATTCTTTTCAATTACACTTTTCATTTTCATCTTTATTACAGGTAGAATGTTCTTGGTTTGGTAAATGTGTTTTGACAGTTCTTCATGCCGCTCGGATTCAGTCAGCTCCATACCTCTGGGCTGTAACAGTGTGATAGTTGTGGGTAACTCTGTGAACAAACGTGCAATCAATAATATATTTCTACGAAACTGTTCGTTATTAGACGTTTGGCAGTTTGTATGTTAGAACTACCATCAGTTTCTAAATTGGCTAATAACGAAACAATTTTGTCATGATGTTTGGCATAATATATTACAGCCTCTAGCCAAGTTACCAATCCGGTGACAACTGTCCGTGGTGGTAGCGGTATGTCTGGTGCTAACTCTCTGAACTTTGCAGTGCTGCAAGATGCTTTCAAAAATATCTTTTTCATATGAGCTCCAAAGCTGTCTACACCTACTTAACTACATTTGATTGATTCGGTCACTCGGTATAAAGCATGTGCTAAACATGTAATATGTATTCGTTTAGAATACAAGTTACAGTAATGAGTTGCATTCTATGACGAACCTGGTCCTTGCTAGTAGTGCTGCGTCATATAGCCATGCCTGGCCGCTCTTACACTGCTCAAGGAAATGGATACGAACTTCCTAGCCCTGGTTATGAGTTAGTCAGCAGGTTGAAAATAAAAAGGATGTGTTTCAAAACCGGTCCCAAAGGATATTAAATACAGATAAGTAGTAGTGAAGTTTTGTTGCTAAATTGTTCAGTTTATTTGTAATTCCTTTGTTTCTTACTTTCAGTTTCTGTATTTCTGCATTGTGGATAGTGGACAGCATGCAGACGTCTCTTTTATCTTTCCATTTCGGTGCAGTTAGTTTACCTCGCTGAAATGCTGCAACCTACCCTTTCTTTAGTTTCTCGGTCCCGAAAGAGGGCAGCATTTCTTTTCTCGTTGGACGCACAGTGCCATACATATCAATTCTTTTGGTCAGCAAGCTGGAGAGAACTATAATTATCTAGAGTCAAACAGTATCCCATGTTTAGCAAGGGTTACATTAGCATCATTACTGATGACATTAGCAGATCATTATATTCATCAAATTGCCTACGTAAATAAGTAGGGACCAAACATATGCAGTCACTGACTCACAGAACATGAATGTTTTGATGCCAGACCTAGCTCTCTTCAGTGGCAAATAGTGGATCCATCCCAGTCGCCCTTTATACAACATCAGGCTTTCCTCAATGGTGACATCTCTTTCTGGAATGCAGCTGCTTCTAAATTTAGCCAACAGGTAGTTCACAATAGCCTATTAGTTTGGGTTGCGGATGACTTTCTGCATTATAGGTTGCACTGTTGGAAAAATGTGAATGCTTTTTCAAATAGACAAACCTATGGAATGGTATAACCTCTCTAAAAAGTGGTGTGGCTACTGGAGCTCTTTTAGTCCAGTATATCTGGTACGTGTTTTTTTTTTTTTTTTTTTTTTTTTTTTTTTTTACAATGCTTTGTAACAATATTACAGCAATAAATACGTACGTTTCATGAATTGTTTCCTTCTATGCCGGAGTGTTTGTGTTGCATATGTGTTGGTCTCGGTAACCTAAATTTGCATGAATCTATTGTCAATGAATTGTCTAAAGTAATGCAAGACATCATCAATACTGGGCTGAAAATTAATTTCAGCTTTACCTGTAAAATGAAACTGTGCTGGAGTAGTGGCAGTGGTCTATCTACTTTGCACCACACTCTGGCTCTCACAATATTACACTCATATGAAGTTGATTCATCACTTTCTTCTTCTGAACTCTCAGGCCCACTAAATTCAATATCGAATTCGTCTTCACTCTCCATTTTCATAAAGCCTGAGGAAATGCCACACAAGCTGCAAGAACAGATTGTAACACTGGCTTCCAGTATCACAGAGCTGGAAATAACTGCCTGATTCAGAGACATCGCTTGGCAGAAGTATACATTTCAAAGCAACAGACCACAGTGATACCTATGAAAATATCAAAGAACTGCCAAAACACGAGATAGAATGAATAAGTTTGAACTTTTAAAATGTATGTGGTCAGAAATGTTAAGACTGAGTATACTCGGCATTTTATTATGCTGTCAAACTTGAAAAACTGAGTATACTCATGGTTTTATGTTAAGACATTAATGTATATGAAGGCCTGTTGTGATTCTGGAAACCTTCAGGAGTACGGGGTGAAAAGAAGAACCTAGAAGGTGAACAGGTTCAGATGCAAGCAGGATGTCTAATGCCTCCAGGTATTACATTATACTAATGGAACCTTGCCCGCCCCCTCCTCCGCTTACAGGAGGTCTCTTGACCATCGGTCATACACCAAATGCCAGGGCAGATGTGATATTGCAGTTTTTTCTTGCTTTTTTTATTAAGATAGAAAATAAATATATATGAACATTATCTTTTGTGGTGGCTTAATTAATCAAATGCAATTTCACACTGTTACACACAGTTGAACCTGATTTATATGTATATCAAGCAGAGGAAGAAAGATTGCTGCTAACTCAGAATTACAGATGTATTATTATATCTTGGCTGAAATCCCATGTGGTAGGAATGAGTAGCAACTGTGCTGGGGATAGTGCACATATCACCACAATACATCACACGTGTAAGATTACGAGATGGGAGTACACTGCACAAGCTGTCTAAAAACAAATCTCACTCTCGAAGCTAGTGTTGCAGCTATTATAAATTAAGTTGTAATTCTTACTATCGTAATTTCCACTTTTGTTGGATCTTAAATATGAGTCTGTTGCACTTGGATTTCTTCCATATAAATCCTAGCTTCAAAAGAACTCTCAAATGTTCAGACACTACCTTGGAAGTCAATAGAATTTTGAAGTTTCTTAAGCTCTTTCTTCAGAGTTGGTCTTTGTCTTTCTGTGTTGTAAAAATTATTCAGTTTGCCTAACTATTTCTGAACTAAAAACATCCAAATTAGATTTTGTGCACATTCTTAATCTTTGTTTACTGGGCATAGAGAAGGACGTGGTTGCACTAGCACCAATGGTTTTTCTTTCCTTAATAACTCTCCTAAACTACTTTCAAACACAACTGTTGTCTCCTATACCCTTTCCGAGATTTTCATAGCAGACTCAGATCATTGTTCCTTTCTCATAAATCTATAGACATTGGTTATTACTTCTCATGTTTTTAAATGTAGCATCTTATTTCCTAATGTGCTGCTAGGAGGTACTATTTCTAGATGCTGTCTTGGAGCCAGGAGGCATACACATTTTGAAACAAACTGTAGTATTACTCAGTAGCTCTGCACTTCTTCACTTGCTCGCAACTGATACGCAACTGACATGCCCTCCCCTACAGTTGTAGCTGTTCTGAAGTGGACTTGTCCAGGTGCCACTGCGCATCACACTGTCAAGATATAAAAATACATCTGTACTTACAAATGAGATTTTGATATGATTTTTTTTAATACAGTGGGCCTGCACGTGCAAAGCTTTACAAATATTAAAGCTATATACAAATCACACCTTTATTAGAAATTGGTCCCACTTTAAAACATTCAGTTAATTTGGCTTGTCTCATTTTTCTTGCATTACATGCATACAACTCATTTTACAAAACATTAATGAACTTAGAGCTCTTTCATTACAACTTTTCCCACTAGTGTAATGCCTACACAACCCACATTCAAGAGGTCCTGAGTTTGAATCTCGGTCAGTTATCTGGATACGGTTTCTTCCAGGGTTTTCCCTTATGGCGAAAGTGAATGTCGGATAACTCTTAAACTTTATGGACCCTAGTCTGATTTGAGCATCATTTCACCCATTTCATTCATGTCCAATTTTACTTCAAATTGGCAGGCTTAAATTTAAAAAAAGAAACTGCATGCACATAATTATGCACTTAACACTTTAACCAGTTTAGGTATTTCAAGGTTTGAATCATAATTCTCGTTGTTGTGTTATTGTCAGTGCCACTTAAAGCTGGGTCCGCTTTCTTTCTTTCTTTCTTTCTTTTCTTTTCTTTTTTTTTAATATGTAGTAACTGCCCTGTTTTTGCCACACATGAACAATCTGCTCATCCGGTAGTTCCCCCACTCATCAAAATACACAAAGATATCAAAATTTGTACCCTCTCGTAGAGCTAGTTCATTTATAGGCACAATTTCATCTCCAGCAGTACCATCACCATCCTTAAGATACCAGATTTAAAGAAACAGTATTTGATTGTGAAGGTTGTTACCTGCTTCCAGGCAGCCAGTATAAATTCCATGGCTTATAAGTTAATGGCTAGATTTTTCATTTCCTGGATCAATCAGTGTTATTAAATGGTGAACCAGCATTTTTTATAATAAACTTTGAAATTTGCAATGGTGCACAAATCAAGTGGTTGTAGGCAATTGGTATGTAAGGAAGGAAAAATCCCTCTCAAACATTTTCCGAAATTACTTTAAGGTGAATGTGCTGCACATTGATCCATAAAAAGATGGATTTTCTTCTGTTTCTTTTTCATTCAGATGTCTAGTTTCTTAACCACTGTTTCATTAAAATCATATTCCGAGATTGTTTTCTTGCCCTTAAACCACCTTGGATTCCTGGATTTTCCTATCATAAGTGGGAGAAGTAGATCCATCTGCATTGGTAGCAAAAAAAAATGTTTATACAAATTTTACTTTATTTCCCTCCTTGGCAGAGTAACCCTTTTCAGCTAATCTTGTCTTGCTGGAAGCGAGATTGTAGAACAGGCCAGTCTCATCACAGTTGTAGATGTTTTGAGGCTAATAATCTCTTATGATTTGTGGTAGAACCTCTTGCTTCCAGTGCTGCACCATGATGTCATCTACAACATTCAAATTGCTGCAAGTTTTTTCTCTGTGATTCCATGACGATCTTTAAATCCTTTCAACTATCCTGAAGCTTTGAAATCAACCATGATATTCATGATTTTAGCTAAATCTATCGCTATCATTTTCAGCAAGTTGCCACCAATTGGTAGAGCTGCAGTCCATTTTTGGTGGAACCATGTGAAAAGTACCATTTCCAATCATATCTCCCATCCTGCTTAATGCTACATTTAGTTTATATTGCACCCAATTTTAAAAAGTCATCCAAAATAACTTTTCTGTTACTGATGACTGTACATAGCATGTGTAAAATTTCCTAAGCTGGAAGCAGTTTTGGTTTTGTCTGTTACGTGCCACCTCTCATATGAATTTTACTTTCTAATCTAACGTATACCATTTCCTTCTTTTCTCCATGGCTAATTAAAAGCAACGGGGAACTTAAAAACAAAGCTGCCATTCAACAATAAACAACAGATACTGAAAATTGTCTTTACTGCTCATTTGTTGCTATGACATTGTTGCGCCAAAAGATATATATACAAGCTAACGTGTTTGTCCTTTTGGTTTCTGTTGCTGAAAACGGCCTGCTCAGCTTGCAGCTTTGTCAGCTGCAATAAGGAAAATGCGTTTCAAGTTTATTATAAGTTAGCACATGCTGTATGCTTATTTTATTAAGTAAAACTTGCAAAGGAACTAGCACTATACTCATATCTGTATTCACTTGAGAGTTTGAGCGCATCTGTGCTCTATGTGGGGTCTGTGTGCCAAAAATCGGGTGCGGAGTATATTTGGAAGTACCAAAAAGTGAGTCCAGAATATATAGCAACATATAGGCATAATAACACTGTATTGTATGGGAGGGGTTGTTTACCCCTGTAGACAGCAGTCTACACATGGCATATGTAAAGAGTACTGGCACATAGCTGATGAGGGATGTCTAGCAGCTACTTGCAAGTAGTCACATGCAGCACTTTTCAGGCTTCAGTTTTGGGCATTGCGATTCTACTCCGCAGCAGATTTTTTGTGCACAGGCCATATATAGAACAGAGATGATGCCATCAAACTGTCAAGCAATTGAAGGAATGAACATAGTGATAGTTCCCTTGTCAGTTGCATTTCACTGAATTTTAAAATATAAATATAAATGTTATATATAATGGCAAATTATGTATAAATGCATCCCGTGTAAATAAGGTTCTGTTAACATGTTTCTAAAACACATTTTTTTTTGGGGGGGGGGACCTGCAAATATCTGTATACAAATATGTATTACTTATAACGGAGTTACGTATAAAGCAGTTCAACTGTATATACTTTTACAGTATTTTTCATGAAGCCCTATACATTATTGCAGATACTGCATATAAAAGTATGTAATAGCATAAGGAGACTGGGCTTCCGTTCATGAAAGCTACGGTTGCAGTTGGAATGCTATAGTGCTTTGTACATGCTACAGAAGTATTCCTTCCCCTCATTACTTTATTTTGGAGCTTTTCAGTTCTTTTCAGCTGTTTAGCTATTGTCTTTTGGTATCCTTGGTAATATTCAAGCTCTTTTCATCATGCAAGTAGTGCTCTAAAGCTTGTCTTGCATCTTCTCCATTATGTGTTCTTTGCATGTACATAAAATGACTTCAGAATATTGTACTTTAAAAACAATTATCTAAAATTTAACACCAATATTTGAAGAATATTGCAAAGAACACTTGAAACCTCAGCAATATAAAAATAGTCCAAAATGCTCAGCAGTAGATGGCATCTGATACCAAACATGCTCACTTTGTTATTAATAACAGAAGCACTAAAAACAGTAAAATTTTCATGTTGAACTTGGAATGCCCTCAAGAACGTTCCAGTTTTAAAAACTTAGTGAAGGTTTGTGGAAAGATAGTTTGACTCATTCCAAATTCAACAGGCTTACTTAGTTTACATAATAGTGCAAAATCAGCAGCACTACAGTAAAATTCTTAATTTATATTTCTGCATGTATTTAGATATTTAAACTTCAGTACATCAGAAGCACCCTAACTTTAGATATACTATTTAATTTGGACATTACATCCCCATTAAGACATTCTTAATTTTGCTATTTAAGTCCTAATGGTTCTGTAAATGATTGTCAGCACATCCTAAGTGTGCTATGCATTATGAAACGCATTACATAGACTTTTGTTCATATTCTCAAAATTGCAGTAAAACATTGATGGCGTACTTTAGGACTCCACCTAACCTGCAATGATCGAGCCTGAAATAAATGGGAAATTAAATTATCAAAACCCAAAATTCCTGGTATTAACAATATCCATAGAATGTTTCTTTCATCATTTCATAGGTTTTGTTATTTGATTGACCAAAATAGCAGTAATACCGAAGTTTATAGACTGAATTTTCATAAGTGCAACATTTGCAGCTTAATTGCTATAAATTGTAATTTTTTCCTATATATTTATGTTCTAATTTTACATTTAAAGTCTGATTAGCTTCCATGTTCAGTGAAAGCTTGTATTTTTATAAGTAATCTAGTTATTTCAGTATTTATTTTCATGTGATTGTCATTGTACTTATAAATGGGAAAGCCTGAAGTGGTGATGGTTGATTTTGAAGCTGAAGAAAGCTTTTGTTTTCAACATGTATTTATCAATGTACAAATATTTCAATGAGTGTAGTAACAGGGAATATGCACTGTGGGTGAAAAGTCCTTGCGACCCTGTAACTGTTCAGTATCAAATGTTATGCAGGCTGGTAAGCTATGTTACTTATCAATTGTTGGAATTCATGTTTACTTAAGCTTGAAGTTGAATTTTAATTTGTATTCCATGATATTTTTGAGTGATCATAGTTAAACTATTGTGGCACACTTGGTGACAAGTGTGTTGGTGTACGAACAACACACAGGGCAAACAATGAGACAGATTGCAGGAGGATTACAGGAAAGATTTATAAGGGTACAATGCGAAAAGCAACACTTTTGGATTGCAAAATATGTGCCTTTGCTTTTGGTAGTGGAAGAAAGAAGACACAAGAAGAAACTGTGGTGGAGTCTGTGCTCGATTGAATAATCTCCTATGAAATCAACATGTAAATATGCTTTGGAACTCAGTATACTAAGAACAGCAATTCAAGATCTCATGAAAGGAAATGGGTGAAATGATCAACTGAGCCCTACGTTCATAGAACATAGTTAACCAAAATTCATATTTCAGGATAATGGAAAACCTCAGAGAAAACCTTGTCCAGATAACTTGTCCTGACCACAATTTGAACTGGGGATCTTTGAATGTGAAACTTTCTCTCCCCACACTACAGAGGTAGACAAAGACCTTAATGTTGAACCTTTTCAACTGACATTTATTAACAAGCTATGGGATAGAACACGGAATGAGTGCATTTTAGCATGCCATGTTTTTAACTTAATTTCCGAATGCAGTAAACTGTGCCAAGGGTATGTTTTCTAATGTATGTATGGTTTATCACAGCTCATGTGATAGAAATATTGTCATTACTAGTTAAGAAAGGAACTCCGCTCATATGATGATATGGGCAGCAAAGACATCACATTATCTGCTTGGACCATACATTTTTAAAGGGGCTGTGAATTGAACAAATTATTTACACATATTACAAACATGTTTAATACTTCCGCTATATGCCTCACAGAATGCATATGATTGCCGTTAAGACTGAGCACCTCCTCACTATCCTCTTGCAGAGCACAAGTTCCTAAATGAGCTCTCTTCATGACTGGATAGGATGTGTTCATCAGCAACACCAGCTAATTTGAAAGGGCTTGAAATGGTATGTATCTGCACATAGTTATGCTACATATGAACTGCGTAATGCTGTTGAGAATGCTTTTTGCACTATGGCACCAGACATGCTCAAAACTATCATGAAAAACATGGAACCATTTACAAAATGAACATACAAATATATTGGACGCTTAATATGTAAGTACTTGCACTAAATTAAATCAATTAGCATCCAATATTAGGGGGAACAGGGACTTCTCACCCACACTGTACATACAAATGAAAAGCATTGCACTTAAAGAGAAATAATGTAGGTATTTTAGTGATTAGTGAGGAAGTGTGGAAGCAAAAGTTCAGATTTTCAGATAAGTGTATATATACCACCTGCATTAATGATATAATATTAATGCAAAATAATACTGTTTTGTGCTTGTTTACATTTTCCTCATAAATATGTATTTTATTTATTAGATGAGGACAAAATTTGACATTTTCGTATAAAGTGTTTTATTGTTTGACAACTATTGTGTAAAATGCAGAACTGAGCTCATATTGTCATTCTTAGGGAGAAGTAATTTCTTTGCTTTTAGATATATCCACTTTGCACTTTCACACTTAAAAGTGCAGTTTACAGAAAGATCAGGAAGTTGGTAAGAACTTTAGGGTGTTATATTCATTTATGGCTACAAAAAATCATTAAAGGCATTGAATAAATTATCCATTGCTAATAAGGTTTGAGAGTAGTATTATCTTCAGTGTTCACATGTGTGTAGGTCAGTTTCTGGTCTTCTCAGTGTTTAGACATAAAATTTTTTCCAATTTTATTGAATTTTTATCTACTTCAGTCCAGGGGAAAAATGTGAAAGTGGGGCATGAAGCATTTGTAAAGAGTTAATATATGAAGCATCCAGAGATAGAGAGCATAATGGATAGGACAGTATTACTGTGAGCAATTTAATGAAGCTTAACTACAGAAGTCTGAAGCATAGGAGTTATTTCCAGCTGCATTATAGATTCAGTAAGAAAAGAAATTACTTTTAGAACTTAATATCAAATCATATACTTGAATTATGTGCACGGATGTAGAACATAGCATGAATATTCCCTGATTTTGTTTTACCTGGTGAATGGGCCCAGCAAGTACATATAAAACATGTTTCCTTCACATTACTTACTGTACCCATCATATTTGTATATAGTTTCTATAAAAAAAAAAAAAAATATAAGAACACATTCTTCTCTCTTAAGTTGAGATAAATGTTTGCATAAATAACTTCATAATACATTTTGTTATAGAATTAACAGAATAGCAGAAGTCAAATATTTTTAAAAACTGGTCACATACTGGCATTGAAATTCCACAATTGCAGATTCTAGTACTTCAAAAAATAAAATGTATTGAAAAATCCAAATAAATAACAGCTGATGTCTCAGAGCTAACACCACAATAAAGTAATTGGAAATCCAATTAAGTGTTCAAAAGATATGTACATTTTTATCTAACATGATCTAGCATGTTTTTTCTATCTAGTGGTTTTCTAGTTATACAAAGTTTCTTCTGCATTAAGACTACTTCACAGGCTGTTCTCAGAAATTCAAGATATACATTTTATGTCATATAAATATCTTAAATGTATAACCATTAGGCATTTTTTGAGAAAATAAATTTCAAAGCATGTTCATGTAAAGGCTAATTTGGGGTGGGGAGGTTTCCTTTAAATCTTTGTCATATCTTGAAAGATAATTGAACTTAAATTGATATTTATCCGGCATTTCATTTTAAAGTTATGCTGCTCATGTTCAAACATGCTTCTTTATATTCAGGAAGTTTGTGCTGAAATTAGATGTCTTGAAATCTTTGTGTTCTCTTTTTACTGTTTAGTTCCACTTTTTGTTTCTTTATTTAAAAACTGATGTAATTTCATGCTTTCTTCACAGAACAAACCACTTAAGGCACATTTTCTGCTCACTTTAAACCATTTCAGATAGAAAAGTGTTTCTCCACATGTCTACTTCATTACATTCAAATATACTCTTTCCTATGTGTATTTGGACGAATTTAGTAACGGTGACGTCAAAATTAATTGTAAACACTATTTGTAGTCGGTTAGTTGACACTCGTCACTTCTTTATATATTGAGGGACTGGTTTCAAAGGCCATTGCCTCCATTTTCAACCTCTCCAACTAGCATCTGTTGTCTGTTCTCTCTGGTGGTGGAACTATGAACTTCTTTGTCATATTATCTACTGGTGGGATTTCAAAGTTCATTACACGGTCCTTATTTTTCCATATGAATGTGTTCTCCCATGTTGTTAGTTTATTTTGCTTTATTACTCCTTTAAATAATTTTGGATTTGATTCAATGTCATTCCAAAAATGAAATGCTACTGCTGACTTTTCTTCTTGTTTCAATCTGATGTTTCTAAAGTGCTCTTTGACTCTGGTTTTTAGATTTGTTCTTAGTTTGACCTATGTAGCATTTTTTACAACTTATTTTGTGTTTTCCGGACCTGTTAACTGATTGGAATCTCATTTTTTTTTAATTTAGCAATTTTAAAACTGAATGTCCATTAGTAGGTGCCAAGAAGATGTTTTGTTCGTTTAAGATCTTTTTAAATTTATTAAATGTTTTTGGGTGATATGAACTAAATATGCTGTTGCTTTCTTTTTCGTTTGTAAATGTGGTTGTTTCCGTAATGATTTTCTTTAGTTTAGCTTTTATAATTTTCTTAAACACCAGACTTTTGTTTTATCCATTTTCTTCTGCTATGTGTAGTATGGCTTTTTGTTCTTTGACGTAATCTTCTTTATCCATGGGTATGAAAAAGAAAGCAACAGCATATTCAGTTCATTCACATATCACCTAAAACATTTAATAAATTTAAAAAGATTAAGGAACAAAATATAATCTTGGCACCTACTAATGGACACTCAATTTTAAAATTGCTAAATTCAAAAACAAAAGATGAAATCCCATCAGTTAACAGATGCGGAATATACAAAATATGTTGTAAAATACGTGAAAAATGCTACATAGGTGAAACTAAAAGAATCTGAACACCTGAGTCAAAGAGCACTTTAGAAACATCAGATTGAAACAAGAAGAAAAGTCAGCAGTAGCATTTCATTTTTGGAATGACATTGAATCAAATCCAAAATTATTTAAAGGAGTAATAAAGCAAAATAAACTAACAACATGGGAGAGCACATTCATATGGAAAAATAAGGACCGTGTAATGAGCTTTGAAATCCCACCAGTAGATAATATGACAAAGAAGTTCATAGTTCCACCACCAGAGAGAACAGACAACAGATGCTAGTTGGAGAGAGGTTGAAAATGGAGGCATTGGCCTTTGAAACTAGTCCCTCAATAACATAAAGAAGTGACGGGTGTCAACAAACCGATTACAAATAGTTTTTACGATACTCTTTCCTCTTTATTGCCACGTAATGGACATTTAGCCTGGGGTAATAAAGCATACTTTGGGTTCTAAGATTTCTTGAAAAGTGTCTGTGCTGCATCTATGGAAGATGCTGAACCTTTTGTTTTTGAGTTAAGCTCTCTTTCTGTCTCTTCTCACTGTCACTCACTCACTCACTCACTCACACACACACACACACACACACACACACACACTCTCCTCTTTCTTAAAATGCTGCTTGAGGAGAGGCTTCAGGGGAGCCCTAAAATATGTAATTCTAGTGAAATCTTAGCATCAAATTTTTGGGTGGAGTACCATATTTCCTCTATTTATTATGTTTGTAATAGAGAAACTAAAAATACAGCCATAGTTGCCTGTTAAGAATATCATTCTATGGTATCAATTTTTCTTGCTTTAGGTGCTAGTTATGATTCTTTTATTTTTATCACTAATTAACACAATACACTTCAATTCGGAAAAAACTATTTGTAGTCAGTTTATTGACACTTCGTCACATATTTTTACTATTGAGGGACTAGTTTCGGAAGCCATTGCCTCCATTTTCAACTTTTCTCCAACTAGTGTCTGTTGTCATCTGCTCTCCTCTCTCTGGCAGTGGAGAGCAGATAACAACAAATGCTAGTTGGAGAGAGGTTGAAAATGAAGGCAATGGCTTCCGAAACTAGTCCCTTGATAATAAAAAAACGTAAGTGCAAATAGTTTCTCTGAATAATTTTGACGTTACAGTTAGTAAATTCCTGCAATCGCACATAACAGCACACTTCTATTTACTTTATTTTATTTTAATGAAACCCAAACAACTTCGCCACATTTCAATACTATGTCAGGGGTGTCAAAGAATAACCAGAATCATATTTTTGCTAGAAAATTCTGCTCAACTTTATTCAAATTCTGTTACAACCTTCAAAGTATTCTCCCTTGGACACAGTACAATGGTGCCAGCATTCTGTCCGGTATTCAAAACATTTCCTAAAGCCCCTTTTGGATAAGCCATTGAATGTACTTGAAATTGTATGGTTTAACTCAAGATTGCTATGAAAATGACAACCCTGAAGCTGTTTTCACCGTAGGAGATAAGTGGAAGTCACACAGTCGGAGGTTCAGTGAATAAGATGAATGTGGCATTACTTCAATGCCTAATGCTGTTCTTGTTTGAGTTTTTTATAGGGCAATGAGTGGGTGAACTATTCTAATGAAGGTTCCTTCCTATTTGAACAAAATGTGCTCTATTTCTTGGCAGTTTTCCTCATTAATTGACCAACAATAATTCACAATAGTAACAGTACATTGCTTATTTTTCACATGATCTTGCACAATGCCTTGCTTACTCATGGGGGAGGGGAAACCTGCATGGTTTTCCCTGCATTTTATTGAAATTTGGCCTCTTTGGTTCTTGGATTTAGGAGATGTTTCCATTTGGCACTTTCTGTTTTGTCTCTGGAACATAATCAGGCTTTCTTTCATGTGATAGCTCTGTTAAAAATAATCTTGTTACTGAGCTCTTCGTTTTCATTGTTGACAGGCCATCATGGGGTGAGCCTTCTGCTCATTGATCACATAAGGCATCACTTTGCTGCAACTTTCCTATAGCCTAGAACTTTTAATACAATCTCTACAGGTGATCTATAGGATATATTCATGATCTCCACAATTTTGGGTAACAATAGACAGTTGACATCAACATTTTAAGTTGACATTCTTCAAGTCGATGGGTCTTCTGGGGCATGGGGCATAAAGTTGAATTTTACCTCCTGAAATCACTTATACCATTCAAAAACCTGCATTTGTTTCCATAACTTGCTCTCTGTAGGCTTGCTGCAACATTTCCACTGTTGTGATAGTTTTACCAAGAATGCAAAATTTAATTGCTGCAGCTTAAGGTCCATTTTGGGTACAGTTGATGTGCTCTTCTACTTTAATCTCAGGTACTATTTGTAGTCTTCTACTTTACCTAACACACATGGCATTACAATGCTTGGGTGTATTATAATACAAAAAAGCTATTCTTTTACATCCTCTCATACATTTAAGCAATGTAAATGATCAGGAATTGGGTGAAGTAATTAATGTGAATGGATTGCTTCAACCTATCACTAAAGAATATAAATAATGATACACTTGCTGGAAAAAAATATGCATTACTTTAAGCAATTTTAAGCTTTCACACTAACTTGTATCAATATTTATGTGCATATCCTCCTCATGTTTTCTGTGTTGCATTTCTGCTGCTATTTTGCAGGTCTTTTATATATTATAAACTATTCAGTATGATGTATTGTCATGTATTTAAAAGGGTCATACTGTTAGCACTCATTAAATAAACATGTGCATGATTAATTAAATTTAACACTTCCAAGAAAGGAATTGCAATGTGCATGTTGTTATATTTAGTATGTTTGAGTTCTGAACCAGTAGAAATAGAATTTTTGCCATTTTGGAAACTTTTGCAAGACATTGACTACACAAATTTGAGAAGGCTGGGATGTTCCAAATAACATATGCAGATAAATTTTACAAAAATGACATAAGATATAGAATTTGTAGACAGTAGCATTTTTTTAGTGCTGGATGTTTGATGTGTTAATCTTCTTACACTCATATATTGTTCACATAAATTACTTAGAAAAATGCTAGCAGTGCATGATATCAGATTTGCAACCATTTAGGTGTCCCAAGAAGAATACCAATTCTATGCAGAAATAACTGACGAATGTAATTATTAAGAAACTGTAGATCTGATTACTCCATATAGTCATTCCTGTTATATTACTATAATTAATTTTCTCTAAGTATATTTATATACAGTTTCATCAAATTGTAGTTACGTTATTACAACATTAATAAAGTATAAAATAAGGGTACAATAAGAGTAAACAACTTAAGCTATTAACTGTGCAGCAAATATAATTCAACAAATTATAATTAGTGACTAAACTTCACTTATCTTTGAAATTATTTATTTTAATGGGGCTAGTTTCACAAATTCATCACTTGCAACTTGAGAGACATTATTTATTACTGTTATTCCTACTTCTGCTAGGTGACAGATTTTGTTTCATTACCAACCCCTAAAAGTAAGAAGAAAAAAAGATGGAAAAAAAAAAACTTGACAGAATAGATTGGTGGTATTTCAAAATTCATTGTTCAATCCCTATATTTCAGAATTAATATTTTATCCAAACCGTCAGATCATTAATAATAATAATAATAATAATAATAATAATAATAATAATAATAATAATAATAATAATAATAATAATAATAATGATGATGATGATGATGATGATAATAGTAATAATAGTAATTAATAATAATAATTAATAATAATAATAGTATATCAAAGATAGGTGAATTTAGTCATGTCTAATTTAATTAAAGATACATATTTACAAATAGCCATGATTTACATAAAATGATGTGATTTAAAAGTAATTTTTTTTTATTCTCTTAAACCATTTACTCTGTGAGTTTCTGAGAGATTTATTGCATAAATTTACATCTTTTTGTGTAATAAAATTTAAATTCTTCACTAGTCCGTGTTGGAAATGCATTATCTTTGAGACTCTTGTATAGTACAAATGTTTATTGTAGTGCTTAAAAATAAAGCAATATTAAGGAAAGTGAAACATTCAAGGTTGCAACTAAGAAAATTAATAAACATTGTACAATTGTGTAAACATACAAAATCCATCTCTGACTGGTCCCATAGGTCAGTTAGTAGAGCAGTTGCCTGCTTTGCTTGGGGTCTCAGTTTCAATTCGTGGCTGTAGTTAGGAATTTTTCTCTAGCTAAAATTATCCCCTATTCTCCTGGAGACTGAATTGTGAAGGTAAGTGTGATCTATTGTACAAAGCCCAAAGAAAATCCACTTTATATGAGTTAATGCATTGCTGACAGGCAATGTGTTCCAAAACGTAAAGTCACCAGTATGGTCATTGCAGTTACGGTGGGATAAAAAAAGGAAACAATTAAAACAAAAAATGTATCTCTGTGTTTTAACAGGAATTGTAAAAAGCCATAATTATAATGTTCTGCTACAGTAGGCAAAGTATTTCTCATTTTAAGATAGGTAGTTCTTTTTGGTCCCAAATACCTGCTAGTACCTATATGGTTAATAGGAATAAAGGGGACTAAATAGGACTAAATAAATTTCAAGAAGGGACAATGTAAAACAGAAATAAACACAACTGCCAAGCATAAGTTGGGAAAACACACAATATATGCAATCAAATGAGCACAGGTTATTATTGTAGAATTAGTAATGGCAACATAACTACAGTTACTGCAGGAGTGGGTTTCTCATAGCTACTTGGTTTTCTGACTGCAGCACTGATATTTAACTCCTAACTCTCAAAATTAGTATTTTAGTTTCAACTTCTGCAATATATGTAACATACTGATGCTGCTGCTATTATTATTATTATTATTATTATTATTATTATTATTATTATTATTATTATTATTATTATTATTATTATTATTATTATTGTTGTTGATAGCATTATTAAATTTATGTTAAAAATAATACAAATACATACACATATAATTTGAAAATATGTATATTTCAAATAAAGTTTGTTCATAGTACCAAATACCATTCTGTTTTATTCATCCGCTGTTCTTTTAAACATCTGAGTTCATATCTTCCATCATTCCCTTCTTCCATGTTGTTTGTAGCCACCTACTTTTTCTTTCTAAGAACCCATTCCATTTTGATGCTTTTTTGCAATTTTTCATTTCCTTGTATCAAATATCTATACCACACTAGTTTTGTTAAAATGTCATGCATATCTTTTGTAACATCCATTTTAACCTACACCCAAGTGTACTATCTGTAAGGAGGATGTCATCATGAACAAACTTCATTTGGACAAATGTATTGGTCTCAAAAGCGAGAACCTACAGGCTTTATAAGGGGAAGCCAGGGGGAAAATGATGCAAATCAACTAATCCCCAGTGTCATTAGTCAACAACAACAACAACCATTTTCTGTTATACTATATTGTTATTGATTTTTTCATTCCTTAATACTTGAGCAGAAGATTAGCAAAAAATCCATTTCCATTGTCATTTTTTTTTTATCTGTTTATCCCATAGAATGTCAAACTATGATAGCAAAAGCTTTCCTTCTGTAGTTTTCAGTTCTAAAACACTTTGTCCATTTCTTTCACCATTGATTGGGCTGTTCATACCACTAGATTTCAGGGCTCAAGATAAGTGTGCAAGTAGTAGAAAATAAAACATTGCAGTGCATAATACAAATTGAATGGTTAAGTCAATTCATTGATTAAAAGTACCAAAAACAGATACTGTTCTTGTATTATCTTACTAAATCCCTCTCTTATAATGTCTTAGATGATTTATTTGAGCTTTCAAATTCATGCATGTGTTTTATTAGTTAATTATTTCAAGACTAAAGAGCATGTCCTTGAAACCACCTCTATAACATCCAAATATATACATTCATCACAATGTCCAATTACTACTCTAACTCCAAATACTAAAACTCATTTCCACTCTCATATAGCCATATATTTTGATTTTTTAAGACATTTTCTATTCCCATAAATTATATTCAGTTTCCTGCATGTGTAATCTATAGTACCATCTTGAGTTAAAACTATCTGATCATTTGCAAATTGTTTATATATATATTAAGTTCCTGGTTCTCCAAGTTGGGGTTTTGCATATGCCTTGCCATGAGATCCATTATGGAAAAAGACTTGGTTAAAAAGCAAAGACTACTTCTGAGGACATCCTGAGAAAATTCAAGATACACAATTACTTGTCACAAAAAAAAAACTTGAAACAATAGCATTTTAATAAAAATTGTTAGCCTTTTTTTTTTTTTTTTTTTTTTTTTGAAAAGAGAAAATCCAAATTTTTCTAAAACTTTTCCATGTAAGGGGTAGTCTGGGATAAGATTTTCTTAAAAATCGTTGTCACATCCTTAGAGGATATCAAACTTATACAAAGTTTGGTATTAAACAGACCTTAAATTATGCTGTTCAGACACATGGACCTTTTTCTAAAAATGCTTTTTTAGGAGGGGGAGGTGGGCTAAAAGGGGTCTCAAAACTTGTATTTCCACTAAAATCTTGGTATCAAATTTTAGGGTGGAATATAAGAATGTAATACTTTCCTTACTGTGTGTAGTAGAGAAACTAAAAATAGCCTGACAACACATCAAATTACATAAAAAAATGAAGTAGCAGTGAAGCAACAAATACTGCACAAATATAATTATTTGTAAAAAAAAAAAAAAAAAAAAAAAAAAAAAAAAAAAAAGAATAGCAGCAATGTTTAGAAACTACTTATAAACTCCTGTCCAAAAATATTACTTCATTGAACATCTGTTTCCAAGAAAATGTGAGTGCTGTGGCAGTTAAATGGTAGGAGGGATAACATGGAGCTTCTTACAAACAGAACCCTGTAAAATACATAATTTTTGTATGACACAGAAACATGTGGACCTTGGTGTGTTATTTTAAATCTTAAAATTGGCTCTATCATAAAAAGCTGGTTTGATGTTCACAAACTTCTATAAGAGCAGGACATGTCAGACAAAATCTGAATATCTGGTATTACTGGAATTGAATTTCCTACACACACACACGCACACGCACACGCACACGCACACGCACACGCGCACACACACACACACACACACACACACACACACACACACACACACACACACACACACACACACACACACACACACACACACACACAGTTTTTCAGCGGTATTAATAAATCATTAAGCAAAATTTTTAGGGGGTTTGAAATCGCTTATCATTCTGTAATGTTGGGTAAATGGCAAAAGCCAGTTGCTGTTCAAGACTTAAAAGAACAGTGCAATTTTCATGATGTGAATCTCTTATATTTATGTAGCATACCTTTGCTATAGTTCAATTTACAGAATCCTTGTTGACAAAAGATCGGCTTGTATATTCAGTTTTTTATTGAATTTATCAATAAATAAATTTACTAATAAATCATAATGTTATTGACAGTTCTTTTTCACTTGGGGTTTAACATGGACAAGAAACAAAATTTCAATCAGGGAGATAAGCTTAAGGTTGGAAATTGTTCTTTCATACTAGACATGTGTAGAATGAAGTATGGAAAGAGACAGTGAGACTGAAATATTCAATGCCATAGCTGGGATTTGAACCACATATCTTCCAGTCTCCATCCAGCTGCTTTTAATCATTAAGCTACCATGGCCAATGTACCGGTATGACAATTTCTCCAAGCATAGTAAGTCGCCATTAAGTTAGTTGTCATTGATTTTTTGCAAATGTGATATAGCTCATAAAGTGCGTAATTGACTCAAAATGTGTTATAAATGTGGAATTGAAGATTTTACCAAGTAATTATTTTTCTAAATGCTTTTTCTTCTGGAAACTTTAACTGAAGAGTCTGTAGAACCTTTGCATGTTTAGAAAGTTATAAAGTAAAGACCACTCTTCTGGAATGGGAAAGCAACCCTTCCTGCTAAATTAGCCCATTGTTCTACCATTGCCCATATGAGGTATGTCTGGTACTGAAGCTAGTTCAGTTGTTTTACTAAAGAAACCCCTCTTACTATGCCTAATGACTGTCATAAATCTATCTTCACAACCCAGTTAATGGAAAATTTCAATCCTTGTTTCTGAAAATCAATAGCAATCCTAATTTTAAGGAAGTGATAAACACATGTAAATTCCACTTGGAGTTAAAAGTTGTCAAAGTTCCGATTTTCATTGTTCTGTTCAGTTTTATGCGCAACTTTCATTCATTCTATGCGTAGGTCACATCATTAAATGCGAAGATGGTGAGAGCAAAAATATCAAACAGCGGGCAGAGAATAATAAACATGAATGTTTTTATATTAGTGATGGCAAAATTTGAATGTGCAAGTTCTGCAATCAGCATCTGGATTGGCAAAAGGATGTTTTAGACAAACACGTCCGAAGTCAGGGACATGTCAGTGCCAAAGAAAGTTTCAAGAATTAATCACAAGAGGAAAAACAAGGAGTAGAACGGCAAGCCACAATTCAAATGATGCATAAAATTGAAGAATGCAAAATCTGAAAAGTGCTTTTGTTGAAGGCACTGTGAAGATATTTTTGAAGATTAACATCCCTCTTCAGAAAGTGGACCATCCAGCTTTTCGGGAGTACTTGTCAAAGTAAGTACCTTTCTTTACGGTCATATGCCACGAAATTAACAAGATCATTTCCTTATTTTAACTTCACTAAGCCAAAAAAGTTATGTAACTAAGAAATCTAAATATTTAATTCAATTTAGGGGTGTAAAATTACACAAAAACATATTAAGGGCAGTAACTTAATTAGCATGGTCGAGCCTAAAGGACTCGAAATTGAGTCTTTTAGCTAATTTTAATCAATTTTGCGTTCAAGTATGCGCCAGGCTCCAGAGATCTGCCCAAGGCAAATGCATTGCTCTGTGAATATGTACCTTGCTGTGGAGAAGCAATGAAGGCTGAAATAAAGAAGTGTCTGCAAGGAACAAGACCAGACAGGCAGGGAAGATGTGTTTTCGCAGTTTTATTTTGAACAATGTGTGACGAGGCAAACCAGGATGTATTTCAAGGTAGTTGTAGCTTTCTTGATAAAACAAATGGTACTACTTGTAGCAGGGCAGTCATTGACACTTTGAAAGAATGACATCTCTTACGAAAATGTATTGGAGATGGTATCAGATTCAGCTCGTTAGATGGGGACACACTTTGGAGCATGGCAAACTATAATTGGTGACCGTATCATGCACTTTTAATGTTTTTCACACAACGTGAACATAGTTGGTGATTTGATCACAAAAGAAGTGTCAGAACTAAACCATTTCATGTCAGAACTGAAAATGGCTTTCTTGCATTTAAGAAAAATGAAAAGTGATTATATGAAATTTCTTGAAGAAAGTTACCCAAATCTTCCAGCTGTAGTATTTCCTTTCCCCATGCTCACATGTTGGAATTCATGGTTTCAATCTTTGGATGAAAATTTGTTAAACAGCAGCTTTTCATACCTACTAAACATTTTCATTGAAGTACAGCGTCAGGCTAAATTTGTGGCTGAGGTGTCAGTCTCAATTATTAAATTAATTACCCAATAGGAGGGCTCTTCCTACCCCTTTGCACATAAGTTGTGGGATGAAATACTAACTTTATACTCGTTGCTGAAAAAGGTTTGCTGGAGGATGGTTGCCCACTGATATAATGCAATTCATGGACACCTTTTCAGATGAAAGTGTAAAAAGAAAAGTGAAAAACATTTTAATGGAGTGTATGCTTAAGTTGAAGAGCCACATGGCGGAAAATGTGACCAATGTCTTTTTCCAAGAGATTGGCAAGCTTTCTAATCCTGTCACTGCTGGCAGAGTAACTTCAATAAAGTACAGGATTTTAAGTGAAAGTAAAAGTAAGATCCTGTTTTTTTCGTGATGTTAAAATGGATAGTTTTGCCGAGGGATATGAACATTTTCATTCACAACTGATACAAACCATGCAGAATAATAAAGATGTGGACTGCCTGCAAATGCTGTTGGCTGTTAGGCCCAAATACCCCGAGTTTGCCCGAGCAGCTCTGCAATATATTTGGGGTCCTACCAACAGCGTAGATGCTGAAATATATGTCAGTAAATATAACTTAATTGTGAGTGACAGGAGGACTCAGATGACAGAACAGAATGTTGAAATATGTTCACTGCTTTCATTCAACAGCGTTACTGAGTTACGGCATTGGATAATTTTTGCATTTTCCTTTTATTGTGCTAGTTTTACATCAGTATGGATGTATCATTTTTGTGGTATGCAGTATGCTTTAGTCTGTATCAGCTTGTTTTATATTTCTGTGTATTGCTTTAACCTATATTAATGTAGAGTAAATTGACACTTTATGCAGTTTTAACTGTCATTAACAACCCTCCATAATTGTGTTTTAAATCTCAAATAAATAATATTAATATTCATCATTTAAAAAAATTAACTCTAATTTTTTTTTTTTTTTTTTTCAGAATGTTATAAAATGCTAAATGTAAAAATCAAAATGCTAAATATCACTACCCCTACTCATTGTTTGAGAACTCCTAGTGGTTTACTGGGGAAAACATGAGTCAGTCGGAGAATTTAATGTCATACTGGCATGTTGACCATGGTAGCTCAATGGTTAAGAGCAGCCAGATGGAGACCAGAATATCTGTGGTTCAAACCCTGTCTATGGCTTTGAATTTTTCAGTCTAAGTCTACCTTTCAATAATTATAAGTTGTTTAAATTTATAAATGTTAAAAGCAGAAGCATTATTAACAGTGAAGTATTCTTCATTTTTGAGTTTGATTAATGAGTCACTATGTTTACACTCCACTTCACAGTGCATAGTAAGTGAAGTTGAGTGTAAACATAGTGACTCATTAATCAAACTCAAAAATTGTTTAAATTTGTTGGCAATAGTAGCTCCAGTTTAGTTTTGTTTTGTTCCAGCCTGTGTTTACAGCATTGCTTTGAGAATAATTTTGAGCTTTCAGTTATTTACTTTAGTTTTTATTTTATTGTTTCCTGCATATTTTTACCCCACTATAATTGCAACGGTCATATTGACAGCCTTTACCTTTGGAACATATTGCCTTTCGATAAAGGTGTGAACTTGTATGCCGTGGTTCCCCCCACCCTCCGTTTAGGTTTTGTGCATTAGATAGTTTCCTCCTTCTTACACACGCACACACACACACACTTCAATTAGAGCAGAGGGCTTAAAGAAAAGTTCCTACCCACAGCCAAGAAACTAACCTGGGACCCATCACACAGCAGGCAGTGTAATATCACCAGTTGACCATTTTAAAAATAATTATAGTTGTGTATTCAACATTTTGAGGTTAAGAAGACCAGTTCACATTGTAAAATGCATGATGATGATGATGATGATGATGATGATGATGATGATATTGATGATGATATTATTATTATTAGTATTATTATTATTATTATTATTATTATTATTATTATTATTATTATTATTATTATTATTATTATTATTATTATTATTATTATTATTATTATTATTATTATTATTAACTGCTTTGTGAGCATGCAGAAAAATTACGGATACAAAGAGTCTCATGATTACTGTTAAATATTGCTTATTGAACATTTTTAGCCTGGTATTATGTTCTATCAGATTTTCAGCAATTTAATAAATAGAATTTCTAAATCATTCATCCTTTTATTTCATAAATTTCATATCATTCATCCTTTAACCATCAATACGTTTTTCCAGTTTCCCTCTTATTAATAGCACTGGGTGTTACTCTATCATAGATCTTCTAAATCTGGCCACTTAAAGTAATTATTTGCTGTTTATTGCTTCTCAATGATATATCTTAAAAAGAATCTGAGGTGGCACAGGTACATGGAGTATTTTTTGGTCCCACAGTGCATAGTTACTGTTTAAATGTTTGGAGTGTTTCCTATTGTTGATTAGGTTCAATGAACATCCTCCAATAACATGTTCAAAAATTAACATTATACTGGTCGAAAAAAAAAAAAATGTTAACATGTTAATAAAACTTGCCTTTTATTGAAGTTAATCTGAAGTTAAAGACTTGGCCTTATTAACATTTAGTTACATTGCTTATGAATTTGTTACACGCACACAGACACACACACAGACACACACACAGACACACACACAGACACGCACACGCACACACACACACACACACACAGAGACAAAAATTGCTATTATAAAAAAATTGAAATGTGTACATAATATTAAAAAAAAAGCATTTAGGAATTCATGGCACCTTGGCAGGAAGATTTTTATGAAAACAGATCATCTTCGAAACATATATAATAATATTCTAGTTTATAAAAAGGTGTGTCTTTTTGTGTATGTTGCAGCATATTCAAAGCAGCTGGAATTGTTGTTGGCTGAGAGAATTGATGTACTGAGTGAAGTAAAGCAGAAAGTGGTAGCTTTCAGAGCTCAGCTTGTTGCTGAAGAGCAGATAAGTCAAAAGATCAAGCGACCTGCACCTGCCCGACATAATTAATTCCATCAGCCTTTCCATTATTGGGGTGACTTAATTGGTGACCCTACCTATTCAAAAATGACTTTGCTTCAATAATAAAAATATAAAAGGATTTTTATATATATATATATATTGTTGCATTCTAACTCATTAACTACACCATTATGTTTCAACTGAACAAGTGAGCAAAGAAGGCATTTGGAAAAACTTGGCACATTTTGGAACTGGCCAATGATGCAACTCTTGTCTGCACAGCAGGCTTATTTTAAATCTCAAGGCCATTTCATTGTCTCACTTTGTAGAATAATTTACATTATAGATTGAATACAACTCTGTAATATTCACAGGTTTTAGTTTGTTTTGGCAAAACCTGGAGGTTATTTCTCTAACCTGTGTACATGTGTGCAAGCAATGAGTGGCTTTTATATTTTGTTTATCTGTAAGTTAAAAGGTGAAAATGATTGCTTTATAAGACATTTATTTATATTTGTTTTTCTCCCATTAATGTTTTACTCTTTACATTTGATGTAAACACTGAATCAGGAATTTTTGGGTTACTTCCACTGAAGGTTGACATGTACACCTGAAGGTCCTTCTGCTTTCTTTAAAAAGTGTCTAATAAGTAGTTGATATTAACAATTTTAAATGTAAATGAACTATTTTAAAGGAACAAAAAGCAATTGTTAATATTTTACCTAATCAAGGAAGTTTTGAAATCCGGCGGTTATTTGTTCTACATTTGTTCTACATTCAGAAAGTACAGAAATCATGAAATAATTGTTTCCATAGAATATACATTTTTTTATTTTTTATATAATCGAAAGTTTAGAGATCATGAAATAATTTGTAAATGTAATATATATATTTTTTGTTTTTTAACCAATCGGAGAGTTCAGAAATCATGAAGCAATTTGTGATGTGTGATGTACAGTATTTAATTTTTTAATTGTAATATATGGTTTTATTTTTTGCCCAGACAGAAAGTCTAGACATCCTGCAGTCATTTAATTGTAACATATATTTTATTTTTTACTCAATCAGAAAGTTTGGAAATAATGAAGTAATTTGTTACTTGTAATGTACATTCTTTTTTTACCTAATCAAATAGTTTAGAGATCATGAAATAATTTGTTACATGTAATTTACATTGTTTTGATTTTTACGTAATCAGAGTGTGCAGAAATCATGAAGTAATTTGTGACATGTGATGTATAGTCTTTATTTTTTTACCCAATCAGAAAGTTTAGAAATTATGCTGTAACTCATGTGTAATATTCTTTATTTTATTTTTTACCCATTCAGAAAGTTCAGAAATTGTGAAGTAATTTGTGACATGTGATGTGCATTATTTTATGTTTTACCCAATCAGAAAGTTTAGAAATCAGAAGTAATTTGTTACATGTAATATACATTCTTTTATTTTTTACCGAGACAGAAAGTCTAGAAATCCTGCAGTAACTTAATTGTAAAATATATTTTATTTTTTACCCAATCAGAAAGTTTGGAAATCATGAAGTAATTTGTTACTGCAGTAATTTAGTTGTAATATATATTATTTTATTTTTTTACCCATTCAGAAAGTTTAGTAATCATGAAGTAATTTGTTACTGCAGTAATTTAGTTGTAATATATAGTATTTTATTTTTTTACCCATTCAGAAAGTTTGGAAATCATGAAGTAATTTGTTACTGCAGTAATTTAGTTGTAATATATATTATTTTATTTTTTTACCCAATCAGAAAGTTTGGAAATCATGAAGTAATTTGTTACTGCAGTAATTTAGTTGTAATATATATTATTTTATTTTTTTACCCAATCAGAAAGTTTGGAAATCATGAAGTAATTTGTTACTGCAGTAATTTAGTTGTAATATATATTATTTTATTTTTTTACCCATTCAGAAAGTTTGGAAATCATGAAGTAATTTGTTACTGCAGTAATTTAGTTGTAATATATAGTATTTTATTTTTTTACCCAATCAGAAAGTTTGGAAATCATGAAGTAATTTGTTACTGCAGTAATTTAGTTGTAATATATATTATTTTATTTTTTTACCCAATCAGAAAGTTTGGAAATCATGAAGTAATTTGTTACTGCAGTAATTTAGTTGTAATATAGATTATTTTATTTTTTTACCCAATCAGAAAGTTTGGAAATCATGAAGTAATTTGTTACTGCAGTAATTTAGTTGTAATATATATTATTTTATTTTTTTACCCAATCAGAAAGTTTGGAAATCATGAAGTAATTTGTTACTGCAGTAATTTAGTTGTAATATATATTATTTTATTTTTTTACCCAATCAGAAAGTTTGGAAATCATGAAGTAATTTGTTACTGCAGTAATTTAGTTGTAATATATATTATTTTATTTTTTTACCCATTCAGAAAGTTTGGAAATCATGAAGTAATTTGTTACTGCAGTAATTTAGTTGTAATATATATTATTTTATTTTTTTACCCATTCAGAAAGTTTGGAAATCATGAAGTAATTTGTTACTGCAGTAATTTAGTTGTAATATATATTATTTTATTTTTTTACCCATTTAGAAAGTTTAGTAATCATGAAGTAATTTGTTACATATAATGTGAGGCGTGTTCTTTTTTTTTTTTTTTTTTTTTTTTTTTCCACCCAATCAGATAATTTTGAAATCATGAAGAAATTTGTTACATATAGTATGCATTCTTTTAATTTTTAACATATGAGCTGGTGTTTTCATATCTTTTTTGCCAGCAGCTTTCGTTGCATTCTCTTCCAAATGACAACATTTTTAAGGAATTAAATTTAAACTACATAGTAGAAGGTAGACAACTTCCTAAACGATAAACTTAGTATTGTAACTAAATTGTACTTCACTGCTACCTTTTGCTACATATTATACCTTGAGCATCTTTCTGTCACTAGGATGTAACAAACAACAAAATGTAACTTAACATATTTTAAACTTTCACACATATATAACAGCATATGAGAAAATGTAACTAGTAATTTTAAGAATATTAGTTTGATCATCCCAACTGTTCTCTCAATTAGTAGCAGAACTGAAGTGCATACGAGAGGGATATATACATAAATGTCAGTAACTGAATGTCAGTTTAAATACATCAATGAGTGTTGATCAATGAGCTTGCCTTACTGTTAAAAACAGGTGTATTTTTTATGAAAATGCTCAGTGATTGGTAAAGCTTTAAAAGTGTGATAATGTTTGTAGTATGCTAATGGCATATACATTTTATAATTTGGAAAGAAAATGTGCATAAGCCAATTTTTACTTTGTGTTAAGCTTTTAACAAATTAAATGCCGAAGCTGATTATATGATGGTACTTGTTTTGCAATATTAGCTCTCTATCTTGCACCAAAATAAATTCTTCAAAAAGACAATGGATTTTTTGCCCTATTTTAAGTGAACAAACTACTTAAAATTTTGTCTTAAAGGAACTACATACTTCATAATTTTCAGTTGTAAAGGTAAAAATGAGAAAGTATGGTTTATGCAGTATTTGAAAATTAATCAGGCATAACAAAAGCTGAGAGTCTAATGATACTTGGAGTGGAAGTATGCACATGGTTATGTTTGTATTGTGTATATCTATTCAGAGTATCTGACTTTTAGTTAAATTCACTTCATGTCATTTAGATGGCCTAGTTTTATGGCACAAAGGTGAAAAAGTTATAATCTTCTGCTTGATGTAACTTAACACTTATAACAGTGTGCTCTGCTGTAAGCCTTTCAAAGTGTATAAATTTGACAAATTACTAAGCATTTGTCACAATACATGCAGATTTGATGAAATTTGATTCAGTTATAAAGCTTACATCAAGGCAGTTACAGATTGTTATATATTAAAAAATAGTTTGCAGTTTGAAAATAAATTGTCTGTAGAATTATAAGGAAAGTAATAATATGTAATTCTGTTATATGCTGATAATACCTGAAGAAGAGAAAGTTATATTAAGCTTGAAATAATGCTGAATATTAAAGCATAAAAGATGACTAGAGTGAAGTGTTAGTCCTTCCAGAATTTCCAGGGTTGGTATATAAAGTATTAGGAATAAGAGTTTTCAAATTTTGCATGATGAAAGATTTAAATACGAGTGAAAAAGTCTATATGGAAATACTTTCAACATGTATGTTTGGAGTTTACCATTAAAAATCAAATTTCTTTGTGAGATACAGAACTCAATGTGCTGATATCACTTCTTTTGCATGGCTTGTTAGCTCAGCAACAGCAGCTACATGAATTTAGCAAAATTATTGTAGCTTTCTAAACAGTTTCTCATCCTCTATGCTAGCTTCTTGCACTTGAGGTTTTGTATTTAACCCTGGTGGAGTTTTTTCATGCTTAGAAACTCTTAGCATAGCTTGCTTTAGAAGTGAAGTAAAGTAAAGTCCCTGATGTTTGCATGTATCTTGAGAAAAAGGTTACCCCAACATGCCCTACCTCCACCTCTGAGTTATGTAATTGCTGAATCCTTTGTGGTCCAAATCATCTGTTTTGCAAGAACCAATATAGTGCAACCATTTCATTGCCAAACTTCACTCTGCTTTGGCAAAATTTTTCACACTTGGGACAAGTGTTACCACATCTTTATAAACCCTAGAACTGAACATCAGTATTACAATAAAGTTAACTCATAACTGAGGAAATTTACTTTTTGAGACTTTTAGAAAATATATTATAGTGCACTATAATGCTAAATTTTAACCATGAAAAAGAAATGGACCAGTAAAAAAACCGTAGTCAGTGAATAGTGTAGTTCACAATGAATATTATTTGTGTTTGAATGCTATAGATATACGTGTGTTGTAAGTCTGTTGCCTAAAATGGAAGTATTCTTATTTGAAAATATACATACATAATTTAAGTGTAAAAACTGTAATTATTAATCAATTAATTATACTTATAAATTACTTCTCTGGACGAACAAAATGCCCAACAGATGAACAAACTATCCAATCAAGTTATGTGCATTAGGAAATTTACCAAATTTGTTTTTGTAACATTTCAAAGCAAAAACAGTGAGTAATACGTTGAGTGTTGCATCATCTATTTTGACTTGGCACTTAATCCCACTGCATTGACCTTAAAAATCTATGGTTACACCTAACGTGTTTCATCAGCTGCCTTAACATTAAATAAAAGTGACACAGGACAAATGTATCATGTGATATTTATTAATGCCGACACTCAAAAGTTGTATTTAGATATTGGAACTGGTTTTTGTTGTTATGTGCAACTGCCCAGAATCTACTGCAGAAATTTGATCACGAACTACACATCTATCAAGAAAAAGCTTGTTGCAGTTCACAATAAGTGGCCTAATGTGAACTTAAGTTTTCTCAGTAAGCTTCAAGGGGAAATGGAGACTGGAAGTCCTGATGGGAGATAAATTAATGAATGTGGACGTTCGTGTTTTGCATGTAATCCATGAAACTGTTAAAACAGGTTAAATCACTGTTAATATTGTTAATGGTTTCCCAATAACATTTAATGAAGGACAGTCCACTTTGTCAGGCTCTGTTCACTACTGTGGTTGACAGTAAAGTGCTCCCACTAAAATGCTGAACAGTATGATGGTTCAAAAAGGTTGGGTTTCTGGAGCAAATCTTGACTGTATGAAAATAAAGGGGTGTGCGTGCACGTGCGTGTGTGCATGTGCGTTCCATAATTTAGAGGCCAGATATTGATTTTTGAGAATTTCAAAAATAGTTTAGGTGCTCAGTGTTCATTAAGTAATGTTTGCCACATAAAAAAACATTGTGAAGTCATTAATCCAATTTTTAACAATTGTCTACTGAGACATTCATGGCTCTATTAATCTGAACGTTGCAACAAATGATTTTCTAGGTAGATCTGGAATTGTTTTTAGTTTATTTTAGAGATCCTTCCAATTAAATTTTATTACAGAAAGTAAGATGTTTGTCAAAAATGTTTTAATTTTACTGTTTCATAGAAGGTATTTTGTTTATTAAGCAATTTTTGAAACCTTCATGGTCAACATATTTCTTGCTCATTCCCAGAAATTCCACAGTGGGATAAAATCCATTGGAAAATTATGTTTATTTAACATTTTGGAGATGTTCATTCAATTTATAAATGTTATGTATTTTTTCATTAGAAATAATAGCCTGAATGGCGGCTTTGGAATCTGATATGAAAACTGTGTTGGAAAGCTTATTTGTCCAGGTGAATAGATTTTGTAAGGAAGTATAAATTGCATGAATTTCTCTGTCAAAGCTTTTAAAATAGTTTCCAATATGCTTATAGAAAGAAAAGGATTTAGAGGTAGCCCCTGCTCCTGCTCCATCTTCTTGGTTGTAAACAGAGCCATCTATATAGTCCATCCATCCATCTGGATATCTTGCATTTATGGTTTCAAGGGATATGCTTCAGTTTCTGTAGATGAATTTTTTTTTTTGTTCTTTTTTTAAAATCTGCTGTTAGATCAAGGCCATATTCTAATTCAATGATGTTCAGTTGGTTAAGAGGCATGAGAGGTTCTATTTTGAATGGGTAATGTAGTTTGTTTCTTAGTTGTTTAGTTTTCAAACTGAAGGTAGATGTATGGTGTTTTACCCTTTTTTTATTCTCTGGAAGTCCCAAGAGTTTGTCATATGTTAAAATGGTTGCATTTCTAAATTTCAGTAGGTCTATTACTTATAAACCCCTTTGGTGTAAAAAGTTAAAAATCTTAAAAGGTTAATGTTAATCAGCTAGAAAGTTAGCCGAAACCAACAAAGATTTCCGAAATTAACCTCAACTGCAAAATCATAATAGTTATAAATGAATTCATTTCAACATTTTATAAAGATGACAAGTTCCCTAAATGTCCTATTGTATATAGAGATTATCTCCCGTAGGGAAGGGGATCCGTCCCCTTCAGTTGCCGAAGTGCGGGCGCTGCAGACCCTTAGCACTCGTGGTACCTCTGACATTATTAGAGGAACCTCGGGCCGAACATGCTGGGCCCCTCCCGTAGGGCAGTTGTTTGGATTGGGTTGGACTCGGGGGGCAGTGTGTTCCCGACACCCAGGATGAAATGGGTACTTCCGGGTAGAAGGTTGCCTAAAAAGTCCCGGGTACTAGCCTGCAGAGCTAGTAGAAGGTGTGCTAGATCACCATTTGGCCCCACCGAGGTTACCGGTAGTCTTCCCTGCGGGGTTGACGCGCGTAAGGGGCGTATGCACTTCCATCCCATCTTGACGTTGTGTTCAGCGGGGGGGCTTTTTAGACTCCAGGTATTGCCCTATGGAAAGAGCCCCGGAGTATCCATCGCTCCCGTGTAGGAGGCCCGGGTCCTTGGTCCTACAGGTCCAGGACTAATGGGAGTAGATCCTCTGCACCTAACTGTATATAGAGATAAAGAATTAAGATAACCAAAAATTGCCAATGCAATTCAATCAAATTTTACATCTAACATATCAAGAATATATATATAAAAAACTAGAGAACATAAACAAAGAAAAATAAATTTAAAAAAAGCTAAAAATTATCATTTAACTTCAATAGAAATACTCTATTGTAGTTTACAGCTTCTGAACTTAAGCGGTTTTTAAACGACCAAATAGCAAAGCTCTAGGACTGGACAAAATTCAAAAATTCATCTACAACTTATAAAAAAATTTAGGGAAGAAAGCTAAAACTACATTACTCAACCTGTACAGTTATGTCTGGAGATCTGTTGCATGCAAGTGGAAAGAAGGTATGCTCAAACCAAGTAAATCAGCAGATGATATAATTAATTACAGACCTACATCATACATCATTAACCAGTGTTCTTGTTATGGAGGAATGATTTCAGTCAGATTAAATTGGTACCTTGAACATGCAATCTTCTATCATCCTGCCAAACTGGCTTCCAGAAAAACCATACAACCAGTGAATAAGCAGTTATACTCAAGAAATTAAATTGCAATTTAATTGAAAAGAGGATACCTTGCTATATTTGTTGATCTGAAATCTTCATGAGACACCCTATGGAGATGTAATATTATCAAAGAGCTCAACAGATGGGAATTCAAGATAATATGCTTCATTGGATATCAGAATTTGTCTCAAGAAAAATATTGTGCAACTTCTTATGGTTCAACATTATCAAGACTCAAAAAAACCAAACTACAGTATGGCCACTGGATCTCCGGCTCTGACGTTTTGCAGTTGCAGGAGGCGGAGGGTGAAAGTTAATAGTACCAACATACAGTAATGAGCAATTGAAGACATATCCACAAAATTGTTCTAAGAATGAAAACAGGACTATAGATAAGCTTTAAAACATTGAAATCCAACTTGCAATTTTACTATCTTGCAAGATATTCATTACAGTGTCACTCTATTTGAACATTTCTTTCACACCTTTTACGCGCACTAACTGCTTCTGTTGATAGTACTGGGAGTCTGTACGTCTGGTGTTGTCAAAAAGTTAAAACTGTCTGCCATCACCAATCAGCATAGATACTGCTAGGTGTGGCTTCCGAATCCAACACCGTGTTGCCACTTTAATTTTGTGGGGACCTCGTGGCTACACTTGCTTTTGGTGCTTGTGCTGGTGAAGTTTGTTTGCTATTTTGTGCGTGCGTAAATTCCGATCTTTAGTATAAATATGAGTAGCTGGCATGCTACTCATGAATCACTTTGTCAAGTATAGTGAAATTGCAATTGCCACTGGTATCAGTAAGCAGGTTTTGTTTGATCTGTAGGAACTAACAAACATGATTGAGGTACATAAACTTTATGTCAGATTTATTACAAAGAAGGTACTTAAGCAAAACTCTTATAAAGAGAGATTTTTAGTTTTAAACTTGAATTTCAGAAATTGTTAGTGGCAGATGTGAAGAAATACTTTTATAAGAGTCCTTAAGTGTAAATTAGTAGGTTTATGAATTTGATCCCAGATATATCTGCAAACAAATCTTGATTAGACAAATGGAGTGTGTATTAGAAACATTGAAATACGATAGGTTAATTGAAAATGTGGCTGATAAGGCTGAATCACAATACATTACTCTGTGCTGTGAAGCAAGGAAGCTTTTGAAACTATATCTCAGCATCTAATGATGTGAAATTAGACATTTTCTTTACTGGTATTTTGGAAACCATCTTTACTGTAATTGGATTTATACCTGGGAACCCAACAGTTATGCAGCACTGTAATGTTTTAGACTAAGTATATTTTCGACATTATCATCCCCTATAATTCACCACAGTAACTGTGTCACAGATTATGTTCTCAAATAGATCAATTACTATTTAATATATACATGTGTTTGGAGGAATGTAGTAACAGTGACATCCAAATTAATTGATAAAATTATTTCTAGTTTATCACACTACGTCACAATTTGCTTCTTTGAGGGATTAGTTTTAGGAGCTGTTGCTTCCATTTTTAACCTTGAAAGCCAACTATCTGTTTCAAACTGAAATCTTCTCTCTGGTGGTAGAACTGTGAACTTCTTTATCAAATTATCAACTGTTGGTATTTCAAATTTGCACTAGTTCCAAATACACATTTTGATAATGCATTAAAACTACTGTCTGCAGGAAAAGTTATCAAATTCACAAAGAAAAGGAAGTCAATGGAAAACTTTCTTGGAGCTAAATATCAGAAATGATACAAAAATAAAATTTAGAATTTACAGGAAACCATTACATTAAGAAATCATAGCTATAACCTTATTACACATTAACAATTCTACATACAGACTAGTCGACATACCCATGGATAAAGCAGAATACTACAAGGAACAAAAAGCCATACTTCACATAGAAGAAAATAGATAAAAGTCTGGTATTTAAGAAAATTAAAAAAAGCTAAGCTAAAGAAAATCATTAAGGGAACAACCACTTTCACTAAAGAAAAAGAAAGAAACATCATATTTAGTGGATTCATGTAATACCCAGAAACATTTAATAAATTTAAAAAAATATTTAAAGAACAAAATTATCATATTGGCACCTACAAATATGTACTCGGTTTCAAAATTGTTCAATTCAAAAACAAAAGATGAAATCTTGACAATTGATAGATCTAAAATATGCAAAAAAGTTGTAAGAATTGTGAAAAGTTCTACTTGGGGCAAACTAAAAGAAACGAAAACCAGAGTCAAAGAACATTTCAGAAACATAAAATGGAAAGAGGAAGGCAAGTCAGCAGTAGCATTTCACTTTTGGAATGAAACCATAGCAAACTGACAACATGGTAGAACATCTTAATAGGGAAGTATAAATACAGAGTAATAAACTTTGAAATTGCACCAGTTGATAATTTGATAAAGAAGTTCATAGTTCTATCACAAGAGAAAAAGACCACAGAAGAGTCTAGCTTTCAAGTTTGAAAATGGAAGCAACAGCTCCTGAAACTAGTCCCTCAAAAAATTAATGTGACTTATGTAGTGTGAAAAACCGACTACAAATACTTTTATCAATGTAATATATACTTTAACATAGGTAAGTCTACAGAGAGTATAATAGTAAATATGAGTAACATGTGGAAAATGCACCCAAGTAAACTCACGGTTGGCATTTCCCATTTCCTAAATTGCAAGTTTTCAAACACTAACACTTCACTAATGTGATTAGTCTTACGCCATGTTTTAAAAAGAAAATAATAAATTACCTGCATCAAAAATAAAACATACTAGTCTTTGTATATACCTCAAGGAATTCCAGCTACTGTCACTATTTTTGAACCCATGTTGGCTCTATTTGATTCCAGAAAGTCCAGAAGGTCCTGATAAGAGTCCTGTAAAGTATAATTAGTGCGCTTGCAAGTTTGAACCCAGATATAATATATCAGCAACCAAATCTTGGTCAGATATAAATGGAATGAGTATTAGAAACATAGCAGACAGAATAACAAAAAATGCAGCTGATAGGGCCTAAATCACAATATATTTATTTCTCTGTGCTAGGAAACTTTTAAAACTACATTTAAAGGATATATCTCATCCTCTAGTGATGTGTGGGATTACACATTTTGTTTGCTGGGATTTTGACTGAAAACAGTATTCTAAACTATGGCAAGTTAATATACTGGCTCATGGAAATAATCTAGTGGAGGGCAGCTTTTCTATCAATCAGTTTTAATCGAAAACATGCATGAAGAGTCAATGTACAGAGGCAAGTGTAATCAATTCATTTAGTACTGTGGAGGTGTCTGATGCGTCCCAACTAATTTGATAATGTTTCTGAGAAGTTTTCATAAGAAATATCAGATGACCAAGAAGAAGGAAAGGAAAAAAAGCTAAGATCAGAATAAATTATGAAACAACATTGAAAGTTGAAGGGAAGGAAAAAAAAATCTAATAGAAAAAGTGGTCGCAAATATATAAAACAAAAATTGAAGAAAATATTGTCCTACTTAAGGGAGGAGGTAATTTTATTATGCTTTGTGTGTGCATTTATCTAGTAATGATTTTAAAAGTACCAATAGAAGTGTAATTTATATATAAATAACGAGTATTAAAATTGGGAAAAGAATTGGTTATGATTAAGGCCCGGAAGTTGTTGATCTAAAAATTCTCTAAAAAAAGAGCTATAAATACCCTTAAAATATAAAAAAATGCAGATAAAATATGAGAAAAATGACCTAACAAAAATTAACAGTTTATTTCATAATAATAAATTAATAACTGTCACAGACAAATAATGGATACTTGGTTTGAATAACCACATTTTAAAATTAACTTTCTTAGTAAGTAATGCAATTATTGCTACTAAATGCATTCAAAATGCATCAGGTCATTTTCAATTTTATAAAATATGAAAAAATAAGTTACTGTACCCATTAGTTAAAACATACTTTACTTAGCGTTGCAGTACACCACCATGGTCATCTTCAAGTTATCAAAAGTAAAGGAACGGCAGTTGTCAGCTAAAACTGCTGTATACTTTGAGAAACTTCTCTCTACTTCCACAGATGTTATAGGTGCATATTTAAAAGCCACTATGTCACTGCCTGTTAAATCCTGTTCAAAAATATCAGTTCTGAAGTTTTCTTCTAGCAGATAACGGCAATCTGACAAACTGTTTGGCATCATTTATTTTTGTCCAATACAAATTTTAGTTTCTGTCTAATTATGTCCCCAATCTCACCTTTTACATTTTGTATCCTCTCTTCTGCAATCTTCACTAACTCAATCGGCTTATCCAATGTCATGCCACATTCTTCAAGGCGGATTATGGTATCCATCAAAAATGTAAAATTTGATTTAATGAAAGCTAATTTACCTTGGATTTGATCAGATCCTGTGTGCTCTCAATTGCCTTAGAATCTACCCTATCTAAGCTATTCAGCACTTCTCTCACTATTTGAAAATTGTCACAGTGGTATATACATGCAGTTAACCAAGTACCCCAGTGCGTTAAAATTTGTGCCTGGGGCAAAGCTATATTAGGGGCTTTTTATTTCAAATGCATAGTTCGGGTTGGCGCTTTAAAGATATTTTCTTTAATGTGGAAATTAGTGTATCTGCTTCTGGAAATGTTGATCTGACCTGTTCCGTCATGTTGAATTTAATGAAAAGCATGGGCCAAACATGTAACATGCACCATCTTTCTGTAAAATGATTGGATCGCTTTTGCCACCTTTACCATGTAAGGCACCGCATCTGTCAGGAAGAGGAGCACGTTGTCATTCCAGTAGGCCATAATAAACACATGGATTTATCAAACATTTTGCATATTTGACAGTGGTTAACAGCTTCCATAACCTCTGAGTCAGAAGAAACATTTGTCCAGCGCTAATAGCTTCTAGCATACCATTGGCTACATAATGCCCCTCTGAATCGGTTGTCTCATCAATTGATACATATTTTTTTTCCCCCATTCACACATTCACGTATTTGGTTTAATGTGTCTTCATAACATTTTTGTAGGTAACTTTTATGCAAAGTTGTTTCATCTGGAATTGTATGACCAGTGAGACGTTCAAGAAAATCTCGTAATTTGGAATTACTTAATTTTCCCAGCAGAATATTCGCACTAGCAAACACTTCCCATAATTGCTTATAAAAGGAAGATGACTTGTTACTTGAGGTCGAAGCCATTTCTTTTAACAGTACCTGAGACGCTCACATTTTGAAGAGCTCACAAATGTTTTTCTGTGGATGCAATCCACACATATTGCATGATGTAATCAGCAATTCCTCAAATTGATGCGTCATAAATTCACCAGCACTGTTAGGATGCTGATCTGTGTTAATTACATGTTTACCACCCTTACAAAGTTACTATTTCATAAAAGATATATAAATGAACTTTTAATCACAGATTATTTTAAAATCTCCCACAAAGCCCATGGGCCAGGGTCATGTCTGCCACGGGAATTGAACCTGGGCCTCCCGAATGCGGGCTACAGATATTTGTTTCAGAATGCACTTAATTTCCAATATGCATCGTCTATGACCACTCAGAAAAAAAGATGACCTTTCATCAAAATCCGGGCCCTAGTTATGATTATTTATTTTGAATACTTTTGTTTTGGAAATGTCTTTCAGAATGTTGTTTTGTACATCTCTGCTCTCATTCTAAACTGAAAGTTAAATTTTATTATTTGGCATAACATTCCTATTCTATGCACTTTAGTGTCCAACATATTGCACTTTCCTTTTGAATATCAGCCTAGTAATCAATAGTGGTTAAAGGTGGGCATTGGACAGTTATTAGGGGCTGTAGGAAACCATTAAAAGGTACAAAACTGTGATCAGGTAAAGATGGGAAAGTTAGTTTGACAGTTATTCTGGGAATACTGTAAAAGCATTCAAAATACAAAGTGAAGTTAAAAATTTATTACAAGGGACATTTCATACAAAATGTTTATCCATTCTGTTTTGTCATTTAATAACTAAGAGGCAATATGAGTACTACAGAATGTTTCTTATACTGTATTCCTTAAAATTCTGGATGCAGTCACATATCTTGAGTTCTTGCTGAGATTCTACAATTTCTATCAGGGAATTTAATCCACAACCCAGTTGTATTTTATTGTTAGGTTTGACTGACAGGCATTGTAATATATAGGAGAAAGTTTTCTACAGAGATAGCTGAGCCGATTAAAGCATGAACTTGTGAGCAGAAGTTCACAAGTTCTCTGAGTTCTGCCAGACCCTCCTCCCTGTCCATTTTTTTCTTTAGTCCTCTTACCTGGCAAATGTGAGAAGATACCTTAAAAATTTGGAACATTTCCTTCCCAAATGTCATTTCATATATTTTTGGAGTCCACCTGTGGTTCTGTAATGTAATAAGAATGGATGTTAAGCGAAATGGCATACTTTACATAGTTTTTAATTACCTACATATATTTCAAGATACTTTTTGAAGATGCTGGAACAGACCAGAACTTCAAATATCTAACATTCAAACATGCACTAGATTAGAGTAGATCAGTGGTTCTCAAAACATGTTCAGGTAATTAAAGACTGTAGTGAACTTTGAGAGTTAAATATACTCTTAGATAACTAGTTATGCAATATATTTACTGTGTATAGCTTCCAAATAACTATCCACAACCTGAAAGATGTTTTTGATCAAACAGTTTGCTGCTGTAACTATAAAACCAAAACCCTGACACATTTGGTGTACTGTTGGACAATGCTGGTGCTATTGCATGAGGTTTGACACATAACTAGTGATATCAGCACTGGCTATACAATTTTCAGATTTGCCAACATACCTTTAATTACGCTGTAAGTAAGCTTTTAAACCTCATTGTAAATGTAATTGTGCTTAAATATTTTGAAAATGATAAAAAGGCTTCTGAAATATTAGCAACAAAATGTTAGACAAATGCTTTTATTTATAAAATTGTATTCAAATTAACACTAAAAAAGTCAATATTAAGGGGTACATACTCGTACTTCTAACTCATTGAATGAACAAGCCCTTTTATGTGAATATTTGACAAGTGTTGCAGAACAATTCAGCAATAATGTGATCTTTAATACTGTTCTCTCTTATCTGATGCCAAAATTGTGGCTAAATGTGCTAATTTGTACAATACCTTTCAAATACAGAAAGTAAATACAAATGAGTTAATAACATAAAACAAAGTTCACTTTTTAATTTCCCGGATCTTGTTTTGGAGGCTAATTTCCTCCATTATCCGTCAGACATCAACTGTAGTTAGTAGTGTTAATAATCAGAGCTACTAGCCTCCAAAATATGTTCCAGGAAATTTAAAAGTTAGTGTTTTGTGTTGACTCATTTTCTACTGTTAATTTGATTATAACACATCAAGTTCCAATATTTATTGACAGTAAAGTAACTTGAAATTTACTTCATCTTTGACTAAATTTCCATCATGTTCCATTGATAAAGAGAAAATGCTATGAATTGGGGATTAGGCTCTGGAATACAAGAGAGAACACTGGAAAAGTTCTACTTTGTTTTGTATATTGACATTTGGTCTTGTTTCCCAAAATTATTTAGTCTAATATCCTGTTAACAAGTGGGGTAATACTGTACACAGCCCCCCCCCCCCCCTGCCTTGAGTAAGAATGTTGCCTCTTGTGGGTACACAGCATGAGAGGTCAGAATACATCCATGTTGGCTTGATATCGTTTTGAGGTAGGCATATTGTATAGTTCTATTTTTAGTAAATCAATGAGTTTAAAATACAAATGTATGCCATTACTGCACCTCCAGTTCCTTCCTTCAATCAGCTGTTTCAGTACCAGCACATTTTATAGCTTAATATGTGCTTCAGCAGTATTGACAGATGGACGTGTATTGACATAAGATTGGTGATTGTAGAAGGAAAATTAAAATATTCTAAGTATAAAAGTGTTGCCAAACAACAAACAAAGCATGTCCTTGAAAAATTCCAGATTAAAAAGAAAAAAAGTTACATAAAGTATTGCTGTAAAAAGTCTCTTCATATTGCTTTATTTAATAACATTGAAAATCCTGCAATTCCACATAATTTTTAGTTGAACGAATGCCAAAAACCTGAATGTTAAAAATTTGAAGGACAATTATAGTGCAAGTAGCTCCTCAAAGGCTTTTAGTGTTAATTGCTTCCTCAAAATTATTTTGAATTGCACAATAAGTATTTTCAATGGACTTCATTTTTACAAAATAGAAAATTTCTTTAATCGGATAGGTTTTAACAAATGCAAAGTGAGCAATTATTTGATTGTCTCCTCAGTGAATTTTAAGGATACAGAAAGGAATCCTTTATAATTGAATGTTCCAGGAGTAAGAAGTCATTCGTTGTGCTTTTTTAGTTTTTCTTATGCTAATATATGGAACTTATAAATTAGGAAACTGTACTGTTGATAAGACTTGTTGATTCTATCTGCAATGTGAAACTAGTTTAAATTAATTCGTGTTAAAATTGAGGGCTCTATCCATACATGACTGACATAAGGAAATCTCCAAATCAAGTTTCTCTTCCTCACAATGTAGCACATTACAAATACAATTTGCTAACTTGGCAATGTAAAATCAACTCCTCGTTAATTATTGTATGTGCTACTGCTCTGCAAAGATGCAACATGACGTGGTTCACATTTCACTGTCCTGTTAAAAACTTGATTTATTGTTCCATTTAAATTATGGTTACAATTCTGAGGTAAACTAAGACCTGAAGCTTTCCTGGTGACAAATATGCTCACTTTCTAAGTTGGTAGCATTAAGTATTTGAAGATGAAAATGTATACTGCAAAGTCCATCATAAATCTGAGGAATGCAAAAGTTGGATTCTTCCAAACTCTTGAAAAATAACACATTTTTAGAATTACTTTATCCAAATAAGACGTCTGAAACCAAGAATACCATTAGCATATATTAAAGTTCCCATCCCCCTTTTTAATTGCCACTTATCTAGAGGTTCTAGCTCAGATTTATGAAAAACTTAATGGCAAAAGACTGAGACTTTTATAGTAATAAAAAGTGTTATCATAACTGCTTATATAAAGAAAAGAAACAGTTTGCTGAATTAGGTTTTAAGATAAAGTATGATTTTCCTGTTTAATTACATGGAAGTGTCACAGCTGCCATTATGGAATGTTCCATCAGCATAGTGCATGGTAAACTCATGATTATCCAAAGTAATTGGAACTGAGACTACCTTGGATATGGTAAACTTGGATAATACAGAGATAATACGCAACAGTCACTCACCCTGTTCCATGATCAAGAGCCTTTTTTGATAGACTTGCCTTTATCTAATCCGTTTATTGCATTGAATTTGTTATTCCAGAGCAACCACCCACCTTTTCCAAGAAAATATTTACTTGTACCATTTATCACTGCATTGTTACAACAAAATATGTACATTTATTTTTTAACAATTCTCTTGGTTAATAACAAGCCTTTTGTATATGGTCTCTGATAGAAAAAAAAAATGTTATTAGCAAACAGGACTTCTTGGTTAATCTGAAAATATAGCAGTCTGAACTGATATTGATACAAATTTGAATTGAACCACTCAGTACCTTCATTCTGAAAGAATAGTTGTAAAATTCAGGTAAAAGTCTAGAGTTTTATTTACTTTGTTTCATACATTACCAAATTTCATAATTGAACAACAAATGAGAAATACAACAAGTATTCAGTTGCCTTATGCTATAAAGAGTTGATATTTTTCTTTCCTCTTACCTGGTATCATTAATAACCATAAAACCTGCTTGTTGATATAACAAATGTTTATTTGTATATCAACAAAAAATGTATCTATAAAATATTACAAACAGTTGTTTGCTTCTAATGCTTCTATGTATGTTTGATTCAATGTAATGTTCTTTTTAACATGTTACAATGTATATACAATTGAGACATTGTTCAAGAGCATAGTCCAATGTTTATAAAACGAGATGTTTCAGAAAAATATAATTTATTTCCTAAACCTGGAAGCATTTTTGGAGCAAGGCTTGTGTATGTGTATGCATGTATGTCTGTATGTGTGAGTGTGTCTTTAATGGCAAAAGAAAAGAAATGTAACTACTAATTTAAAGAATGAGAAAAAGAAAAGACATTTATTGCACTAAAAAATGACAAATGACAGCTGTAAAATTTTTGTAATAACAGTATATACAAATTACATGTATGCTTGTCTTTAAACAGATATGAAGTAGAATATATTATTGTTTAGCTGGCTGTGCCAATTCTTGTAATTTTATAGCCTAACATTTAATTTATCAGCCAAGTATAGTTAACAAACAAATGTATTAAAAGGTTTGGGAATGCCACTTGTTGGCTTGTGTAGATAAAATTACCGAGGTAATTTCCTCACAGCTGCATTACATGGAAAGAGAGATTGAAATAACCAGAAGTTGCTGCATAAATGCACATTCTGTTTTACATTTTCCTATTCTAGAACATGTGCTCTGTATCAGAGCTAAGATAGTTTTCGCTTGAAACTAAATGAACATTACATAGCAAGAGCATTGAACTCCATTTTATAACATTTAACCTACTGAATATACTTTGTCATCACCATGCATGGAGGTGTCAAGATAATAAACTTAAAATTAATATGTTTGTAACATGTTTCAGTACTTGCCTCCCCATCCTTTGTCAAGTGTAAGCACAAGAATAAAAGGAAGTAATTTGCTGATGTTTGCTTTGACTTTTCATCAAGAAGCTTCAAAACTTTGTGCCATGCCTTTGCCTCATCCATCTTTCCCATGTCTTGGAAACTATAATTTACAATAATAATAGAATTTGACATTTTTTAACACTTCTGTCCTGCCAGCATCAGTAGAATTTAGTTGTCCTCCATGATCTAAGCAAGATATGCTAGCCTCTGGTTCCTGAGGTCACAGGTTCAAACCCAGCAGAGGGTGATGGAATTTTTGGTGCCATAAAAATCCTTAGCATGCTTTCTTGAGAAGGAAGTAAAGTCGGTGGTCCTTTATTGTAGATTTATGGCATGTAAAAGAACCTCAAGCCAAATAAAGAGGCTTCTGAGCATAATAGTTCTTTCATGCCCAATATAAAATGGCATGCAGAGAACTGCAGGAGCATCCATAAATAAAAATTCAATTTCAATTGAAATTAATTGTTCTTTCACACTGGCCGTGTGTAGCAAGCACTATGAAAGGGTAGAGCCAGACTGAAAAATTGAATGCCATAGCCGGGATTTGAACCACGGATCTTCTGGTTTCCATCCAGCCGCTCTAACCATTTGAGCTACTATGGCCAACATGCCAACATGACTTTAAATTCTCCAACTGACTCTTGTTTCTCCCGGTAAACCACTAGGAGTTCTCATAAACACATGAGACAACTACACACTAGCCGTGTGTAGGACGCACTATGAAAGGGTAGAGCCAGTAGTTGTGTCATGTGTTTGAGAACTCCTAGTGGTTTACCGGGAGAAACACGAGTCAGTTGGAGAATTTGTCATGTTGGCATGTTGGCCATAGTAGCTCAAATGGTTAGAGCGGCTGTACAGAAACCAGAAGATCCATGGTTCAAATCCCGGCTATGGCATTGAATTTTTCAGTCTGACTCTACCCCTTCAATTTCAATTATCAGTAGAATTTGAGGATTACTAGATACTGAATCTATAATTGTTTTCATTTTAAAATCTTATTGTGACTGTATAGTTTTAATATACAGTAGAAGCCCAAAATAGTGAGGTGCAAAATACTGCAGATTCAGATTTAACGTGGGGGAAAGTATATCTCCCGAAGAATAAAACTTTATTTTTTAAATTTGTTTGTATTCATTTTTTTTTTTTTTTTTTTTTTTTTTTTTTTTTTTTTTTTTTTTTTTACTTTTGAAAGTTGAGTTTGTAAATGTCTTGAAAGAGCGGTTCTGCAGTACAATTTTCACCCTCATCACACCCCTAGCATTGACCTTGGCCACTTTATTGCTGTAACCAGACATGGAAGCAATAGGTTTTCTGTAAGAGCTAAAACATCTGTCTGCAGGAATTCTAAGACCTGGAAAAGTTAAAATATTAGTTCAGTCTGAATCACGCCTTTTGAGTGTAAAGTCATGTTGAGAATACCAATAGTATAAAGTGTGATCGATTTCAGGTACTGGAATACACCTCCATCATTACTGGTGAGTAATTGTATTTAAAAGTGCTGTACTTTATATTACATTTTTATGTACCTACCTACTGTAATTTATTATTGTGCAAATGTTTCCTTACACCTCTGTGGGAGCGACTTTTGAAACATTTAAGCTCACATTTTGATATACCCACGAATCATAATGCAGGGGTAAAGCATATCTCCCAACAACCACGCTATTTCGGGTTTATACTGTATTAAATTTAATTTATTATAACAACACTGTTTTCAACACTTCCAAGAAAGGAATTCTACTGTATTGTCAATTGTGACAAGATTCAAAGCAGGTTCATGAACTTCCGGAAAATGGTCACCATTTGTGTTAAAACACAACCCATCTTAGTTCATAGCATTTTTACCATAAATTCTTTCAAGACATGGATTTTTTGAACTAACTTGAGAGAGTAAAGAGTTATGTAAATTAAAACAATTAGTCATAAAATCTTTTTTTTTTTTTTTTTTTTTTTTTCCAAATTTTCTAATGTCAGTTGTGAAACCATTATAGGCTTATATTCAATCTTAACTAATATGTGCTGCAATTACTGATGTGATCCTAAACCTGATATCATTGCATGCTCTCTGCAACCCTGTCTCTTCTGTACTTAAAGAACTCTGCATCACTACAAACCTGGAGAAATGTGATTTTCAGATTTCTCAGCTAAGTGAACCTTTTAATCACAACATATGATGGACTAGTGTACTTAAATATAGATTTATTTTAATTGTAAAATTCTTTGCTCCAAAACTCGACATCCAACTTTCTAACTGGACTACTACTTTGATTTTGTGCTGTTCTCTGCATAGTAGCTTCACTCAAAGCCATAATTGGTGCCAATTTTTTTAGAGACCATCCTGGGTCATCTTGTCAGCTTATGGGCACTGTGAGCCATTGGACTCCTTTCTGCACTTTCTTTTGAATATTTCTTCTTCAGTGCAAATGTAAAACTTTCTTTGAACTTCTCTAGAGGGCTGTATTTATTAGAAACTTTGTAAACTATTAATCTTGGTTACTTGAAAGGGTGTGTTTTGCTCAGTGAGCATCCAGCATGAGTTTCAGTAAACCCCACTCTTCACTTTTATTTTATGCTCAGTTTAGACTGCTGAATTATTTCTTGATATTACATAAATATTTATGTGCAATTGATACTGGTATACAGAATCAGTGCATGCTACAAGGAAATAATTTCAAGAAGAATTTCTTAATGTTCAAACTCCAAATCATAGTTCAGTTCTGTGATCAGTAAATCAATTTTATGAAATGGAAAGCGTTCTTGACAAGAAACATAAACAGCCACGTACAGTAGTTACAGAAGAAATTCTGGATAATATTGAATGTGCTCGGAAAAGGTCTCGTAGTAGATCAGTTTGTCTTTCTCACCAAATGAGAATTTCCTATGGCTTTGTTCAATGTGCTACAAAGTTACTAAAGTTAAAGCCCTATAAAATTACTGTAGTGCAAGAACTTAAACTCATTGACCCTGCGGAAAAGGTTGTGGTTTTGTGAATGGATTTTGAATAAGGTGCATAATGAAGAAATTAACCTTAACCTAATTTTATTCTCCAACCAATCATGGTTCAACCTAAGTGAATATGTCAATTCATAAAATATCCATTATTGGAATTCTGAAAAGTAACTGTACAGAAGAAACCTCTGCGTAATTAAATAACAAACCTTATGGTGTGCTATCAGCAGTAAGAGATGCCCTATGTTTTCCATGAAACAGTTAATAGCGAGAGATGTGTGCAAAACATTTTGCACTCTCTTTATGACCAATTAACTGAGACAGAATATGCTTTCAATTTCTCATGATAAGAGTTATCACTATCAACATATGGCCCCTTCATTCTGTAGATTTAATCCCCTGTGATTTTTATCTCTGGAAAGCATTAAAATAGAAAATGTACAAAACCAATCTATACATTTTTGATGAACTTAAAAATAACTTCAAGAAATTGCTGCCATTTCTCAGCGGAAACTGCAGAATGTAATGAACAATTTCCTAAACAGGTGTCAGAAATGCTTGAATTGTGAAGGAGGGCAGTTCCAATATCATCTTAATACATGTGAGTAATCTACCTTTATTTTTAACTGTTTGTTATATTTGTTGAAATAACTTAATGTAGTAAACAATACTGTATTTACTGCAGGTTTCATATCACCCACACCACTGACACAGCAGCCAGAGTTCCTGGTTGGCCGTATGCAGTAAAACCAGTTTTGTGAGGGATCAATCATCTCAAAGGAAAAGTTGAGCATAGTTGTACTGCTTGGAGTACATGAATTGCTAAACAAGAGGCATTTCTGCAAATAGTTTTCTGGTGCCTCACAGGGAGTGTTTACTGATGATCGATATTTATAGATCACTGTCAATATAATTTCATTTTGTGGAGGAAAGATATTCATTCTACATAGTTATGTTTTTTAAAACATGGGACATGAGAAATTTTAAGAAGGGATAGAATAGAGAAATGTATATGGTTGTGGACATAAGTATTGTGACAATGCAATTTTAACAGGGTATGTCGGTGTTCATTTGTAAGTAACAAGCTAAGGAATTGAAAGTTTTAAGATTCCTTATTTATTATGCTAAATAATAATTATTAAACAAAATTAAATATAACCTTTAATTCTTGAATGTTTACAAATAAAAATAATTTGCTGAGGTGACAAGTATTATTGTTATGCCTCCTTTTCTTGCAACAATTGAACACATCATTTTGGACATTAAGTGGACATAGCTTTTGTTAATTCTGAGTTGATATTTTCTAATTCTTGCAAGAGAACTTCCTTCAGATGTACCTTTGACCTTATATAGTACTTATCCAAACAGTTTTTCCAAATGCGTTCAATTGGATTGCAGTCTGAGAATTGTGGTGACAGTTTTAAGATATGCGGCGTATTGTACACTATCCATAGCTAAACAAGTTCTGATGTGTGTCTAGGATGTTGGAAGAAGCAACTTCCTGCCCAGCTTCTCAACAGTGCTCTTGAGATTATTCTGCAATGTGCTATTATACTGAAACTTGCCATCAATAAATACAAAGTTTCCAACATTGTTAGAAGCCATACAACCCCACATTATTACTCATCCACTCCATGTTCACAGTTCACAGTTCCATGTTTCTTTCTCATTCAGTATTAAACTTTCTTTACACATATATCTGCCTATTATTCACATAGATGATAAATTTGAACACAGTACTTTCTCCCAGTCCAGCACTGTGGCATAGTGGGCTAGACCATGTGCTTTTGTTTGCTGCATCCGGGATCGCCTGGCAGGGGATGCAGATTTTAAGTCCCGGGTATAAGACCGGTGTCCACTGAGCATCATGAGGAAATTGAGGAGCTACGTTAGGTAGTGACCCTGGTCTAGAAAGCCAACTTTCTTTCTGAAGGTGCCATCATGCTGACTACATCTCCTCTCTATATTGGTTGATTGCCACCTCTGCCTTGTAAATGTGGGCGTGAAGTCAGCAGTTCGGTTGGCAGGCTCAGGCTCACTTTGGGCTATTAAACCATGTGTTATGTTACTTTCTCCTACACATTTGGCTACACATTCATTTGCAAATGCACTAGTTACCCTTACTCACAAATAACTTTCTTCTGGGAGTTCTGGGATTGTATTCAACCCTATTCAGGATCCTCCAAATAGTCCTAACATTAACTTCACCTTAGCAGATATCTACTTTGCAGAAAGCATGGGATTGTAGTTTACTTGCCTTGGTATTGCTCTCTGTTCCCTTTGGTTCAGCTTCTATGGCATTCCAGTTCTGCTTTTATTCAGCACCATGTGGAACTTCTTACAGCTCTGAACAGTGTTAAACATTGTTTTTAGCTTCTATTAAGTGTATATGCAACCTCTGCATAAATTTTACCTTTATGGAATACTGTACAACTATGTTGAAAACATCCAGGTTGTCTCCATTGCTTTATGTCCCATTTTGGCTACAGTAACTACCCCATGGAATGAAGACAACACTCGTCTCTTGATGGAAAGAAGCATTAGCAGGGAACTTTTTTTTTTTCCTAATTAAGAGGAGCATTTCAGTACTATATCCTAGAGGAAGGCATTTTTAAAGTATCCCAGATAATTGTAGGGTAGGAAAGGGGAAATACTATTAATAATCAAAAGAACCAATTAAATTTAAAAGGAGTTGATTAATGACACTAAACAACACTTACTTTTAAATTTTGTAGACCATGTTTCAGAGGCTATTTTCCTCCATTGTCAACCAGACATCAATGGAAAATAGCCTCTGAAACATGTTCCAGGAAATTTAAAAGTAAGTGCTGTTCAGTGTCATTAATCGACTCCCTTTAAATGTAATTTATTACAACACTGTTTTCAACACTTCCATGAAAGAAAATACTTCAACTACTACATTATTTGGTTCAAGTATATCTCTGTTCCAGTATTTTAGCCTGCAACTGTATTTTTAATTAACTTGAAGGGGAAACATTTGCATGGACAGAACTTTAATATTTGTGGAAATAGAGATATGTTTCTGAAAAGTTTTGATAACTATGTAGGTAAAAAAAGGAGAAAACTTGAACCAAGGAACAATTGAAACGATATGAATGAGGACTGAACTAATAGATGAGTATAAAGGAGGGAACTATTTCATTAAATAATACAGATTTAGAAATGAAACAAAGATAAGGTCAGTATACAGAAATCAGTAACCAAAAATGTATGATTATAAATATTTCATGTGGAGGAAAATTTATGCATTTCAGCATGTGAAGAAATTGCGCACTCATTTATAAACTGATAGATAGACATGTATAATCACATGTTTTGAATAGGAAATGAATTGTGATTTATGCTATAATGCTGCTAAGGTCTGCAACTATTGTTATCACCTTATTTCATACATTCCTGTATATGGGAGTGAAGTTTGCTGTCTGGAGGGTGGATAGAAAGTTGTGGATGCAGTACACAGAATGTTCTGTAATGAAGTTTTAGGACTAACAAGCATCTCAGCAAAGAAATTTGCCCAAATGGAAATGGTTAAAGTAGGAAGAAAAGGTATGGTCATGGAGAGAGCACTTAAGTTTTGGTTTAGTATTTTAAATTTAGTTGAAAAGAATCTGCTAAAACAATACTTAGAATATGAAGAAAAGGGTTTAAAATGCATTGGATGGTGCTATAGTACACAATATGACCTGGAAAGTAATGGTCTGGGGGAAATTTGGAGAATGAGGAAAAACAATTTAAAGGCTTTTACTAAAGGAGTAAGATTTGAAGACAAAGAAACACAGTGTTTGCTGATATAATTGGGAAAAGATTGTTAGAAACGTACATTACAATAAAAGTTATATGGGAAAGAGAAGTATATATTGACAAGCTAAATAAAGTACAAAGAGAGGGTATAGCATGGGTGAGAGCTGATGCATGGAGACCGAAAGGGATGAAACAAGATTTTCCTCAAAAACAGTGCCCAATGTGCAATAGAAAAGATACAGAGCACCATAATATTTGAGTGTGAAGGGACAGAGTAATTGAGAAAAGAATGTATAAATGAGAAATGGCTCAAAATGGGAAGAAAAAGGTTGCATTAATTAAAATTTTTAGTAAAGACTATGTGAAAACTGGAGAGTTTTTAAATAGAATTAAAAGGAAATGGAAATTCTCATTAAAAATACAAATAAAAGGAGGATAATTTTAAGGGAAATTAATTTATAGCTAGTAGAACTTGTATAATGTGTGGGATAAGTTAACGCCTGGGCTGAACACTTAAACGTATTTCTTATATTTTTTATTTGTAAGAAGCTTAGCACAAATAAATAAATAAATAATTACATTTCCATAAAAGTATATTATAAATAACATTGGATATGGTGACCAAAGCTCCCTTGTAATGACATGTTCACCAAAAAGAAATTCAATTTTGGCTATGCATAATATTAAGTTATAGACAATTATAAATTCATATATTGTTTGCTATTCAGAGCTGCTGCTCCTTTTTTCTTTTTCTTCCATTGTTTAAGCTCTTCTTATGGAGGACTTACGAGTGGCCACCTGGGCTCAGATGCCTGATAACTCAGAGATCAGAGAGTACCCAAGATAGGTGATTAGGTGATTCTTCAAACCCGGTTTGAGAGTGAGGAAGGAGATTTTATGAAATGAGGATAAAAGGAAAGATCAGTATGGACCAGTTGATAGAATGAATGGCAGGAGAGACTAGAGAACCCAGAGAAAACCTGCCCAAACACCACTTTTGTCTACCACAAATCTGAGATATGGTCCCCTGTAATCAACTTGTGGTGAGGGGCAAGCAGTCTATCACTCAGCCATGGCACTGCTCCTATTCAGAGCTTCTGGATATAGTTACACAAATATCATGACATAGGTAATGATCATAAGCAAGAATGAAGCTCAAAATTTTTCTGCATTTTCCTAGCAAACATAGCAATGCAGAAGACAATACATATTACGAAGATATTCAGCTTCATATAAGTTCTGAAATGAGCATACTTCATTTATTTACAAAATAGTTCAAATGTTATAATAATGAGTATAAATGTTGAAGCCCTTTTAACCTCTGAATATACCTATTATTTTACAATTGCAACAGTATCTCAGGGTAGGATGCTGCTGTCCCCCTGCAGATGATGTTGCTGCGTCCTGTCCTTGGGGATGGAGCTGAAGTTGCAGGTTGTGCAGTTGTCTCTTTCTGAGCTTCAGCTTAGGTCTGGCACTCGAATGTTGAAATGCCTCAGGCAGATCTCTGTAACTCTAGTCAGGGCATGAGATTCTTAACTTATTCCCAGGATGGTCTCTGAAAGGAATCTTTAGGAACTAAATTGTAGTTGAAGAATGAAATAAATTTAGTTTTCTTTAGTATCAAAATTCTTCGTACTTTTTATTCTGTTGCAACGTATTTATATTACGTGCCTAAATGTATAATTCCAAACATCAGATTAACTCAGTTGAGTACTCGAAATCTCTCAATAAGTGTTTTACAATTTCTCCTAATCAGTACTTTTTAAAACATGAACTTTACATCCTTGTTATACAACTTTTCGGTATCAAGAGTTTACGTCTTACTCCTAATGCAGTTCGACACCAAGTCTTTTACCTCCATCTTCTACAACGTTCTGACACAAAGTGATGGTACTTCCAGCTAGTCTCAGTTTATTGATTTGGCCATTGCTATAGCAATTCAATAATTTTTCATTGGTTCACATCATCTTCATTGTCCAACGTATCCATACCATATTAGCTAATTTACATAATCTTTTCATTAAACTCACATTTAAACAACTTCACACTCAAATAACATTTCTTCATAATTTTAGAGTTCTATTATCATCATTAAACACATTAACATCATTCATTTTCCTTCTTTTACTACCCACTCAATCATCTTCAATTGCTTCTTAATCTTGTCCACTTTCTCCTAAAGCTTTTAAAAGTTTCTGATGAATTCTTTTTTTAATAAATTTAAAATAACAAAATTGAAATGTTAACAATGTTTAGGGGTTTTACTTAAAATAATGGTCTCACAATGTGATGGCTCTTTTTTTTTTTTCACTTTTTTTCCCAAAATGAAATACTCTATTGATTATAATAATAGTCATAATGAAATTGATTTTGATGAGCTTAGCAATGGAGATTTTGATCTCCGAGTATCTCCTAGATTAAAGTTTTGAGTATACTCATGATATGCTTAAACTTTTTTTCTTGCTAAATTTATATTTACAAACCAAATTTTGAACATTGAAACATTAAGAAATGAAGAGTAACTATGAATAATAAATATTAGAATCATTGTTTATATCTTTGTGGCTGTGTGAAATACCCTGAAGGACCAATACATAATGCTACATCACAATCTTTACACATGTATCTTGATTCCCTCTGTGTCTTTTTCACTCTGGCATCATGCACACTGCTGCACATCCTGCACATCCTTTTGGATTGTGGCTTTTTTCTGGAAGCAATTGCAGATGGAACATGACATCCAACAAGTCACATTGGGGTTGCTTTGGCTATGGATGGCTCATCACCTTCAATAAAAATTCCTGCTTCTGATATTTGGCAGTGAGTTACTCACTAACAACCGTGCGAAAGTTAAGGATATTGTGCTTTTCTTCATGTTTTTTGAACAGGACAAAGGCATTCCATGTTGCTAATTCCAAGATATAAAGAAATATCTTCTTCTTACAGCATCTTTTCTCTTCTTGTGTAGCAATGGCTTACTTGCAATGTAGTGGTCTACTTTATTCACACCTCCCATTGTGTCAAACGAATACAGCCACTGGTTTTACATTAAATTTTCTTACGTTCAATGTCTGCATTTCTGCATTGCTGCTGGAGTGCAACAATCTCTCCATTAATTGATGGAAATTAATCATCTCTTCACACTAGCCATATATAAGCTAAGGTTTTTGATAGATAGAGTCAACATGAAAAATTCAATGCCATGGCAGCAATTTGAACCATGGGTCTCCTGATTTCCATCCAGTTGCTCTAAACCCATTGAGCTACCATGGCCAACATGCGCCAAATGGAGAATTTAATGTCAGGACGGCACATAATAACATTACGTCACATACACACCATAATCTACCAAGGTCGATGACAACATTCTGATCAGCTCTCATTACACCAACACTCTTGTTACACAACTCACGACTGGCGTGTCACAGTCTCTTATATATCTCATTCACAAATTTGAGAGGTTTCTCGTAAAAATCAGAAACAACTTCTTCTCTTTCAATCAAAATATCACTAGAACCTTCCAAACATGAAATCCTATCTGTGCCGGCAAGTCCTTTATCTTAGCTATCTTCATTTGCTGGCTCTTTGTGAACACTAGCCGCGCTATCGTTAACTACTTATGCAAGCTCTTTATTACCCTGAAATACTATCCGCCGTCTGTTTTCTATTTGCACCGAAACTTTAATGCCCGTTGCCGCGACACTGCTCCCTCCTCAAGGCTGGTCGTCCCGAACAGCACCATCGTAGCGGGCTAGACGATCCAGGTGTACCACCAACATCTTCCCTCGGGGCACCTTCTGGATGCGGTAGACCACGTCGTTAATCCTCTTCACCACCAGGTACGATCCTTGTGCCATGGTTGCTGGAGCTTCGGGCATTGTCCCTTGGTCCGGGTAGGGCACAACCAGACAAGGTCACCCTGCTGGAACCCTTGGCTGTTGGCTTGCCTGTTGTATCTGGTCTTCATGCGGTCGCTCACCTTCTGGATGTTCTGCCCTCTCATGCATGACGTGGAGATGGTCCACTAGGTTCTCCGCATACTCGGTTGCTGGATGTTTTGCGTCCGGGGGGCGTACAAAAGCCAGATCACAGGGGAGGCGTAACTCGGCCGAACATTAAGCTGGCTCGCGTCATCCCAGTGGTGTCGTGTGTTGACGAGCGGTAGGCCAGCAAGAACAGTGGCACCTTGACGTCCCAGTCTCGCTGATGGCTGACCACGACCTTCCTCAGATACTCTTCTAAGGTCTTGATGTATCTCTCCACCATGCCGTCCGACTGTGGATGTAGGGGTGTGGAGCGGGTCTTGTTCACCCCAAGTCTTTTTAGTGCCTCTTTCATCAGGTTGGATTCAAAATTGGTACCCTGGTCGCTGTGGAGCTCTAACAGCACCCCAAAACGGCAGAACACTTACTCCACAAAGCAGCCTGTGACTGCCTTCGCCTCCTGGTTCGGAATGGCATACACCTCCGGCCACTTGGTGAAGTAGTCCACAACCACCATCAGGTACTTGTTGCCTCGGTCGGAAACTGGCAATGGTCCAGCTATGTCAACGTCGATCTTTTCGAATGACGCTCCGACGTTGTACTGCTGCATGCGACCCCGGCTCTTAGTCTGGGGGCCGCGACTTGCCGCTAACACATGACATTGACGGCACCATATCTCAGCGTCTGCTTGGAGCCTCAGCCAGTAGTAGCGCTGTCGCAGTTTGTCGATCGTTCGGTTTGCTCCCAGGTGTCCTCCTGAAGTACCGGCGTACACTTCCTCCAGCACTTCCGGGATTTTACTTCGGGGAAGTGCCAGCTGTTCTCTCTGCGTCTTCCCATCAGGCGATTCCCATACCCGGAACAGCACGCCCTCTCATGTCTTCAGTGAGTCTCATTGGGCCCAGTACGACTTGTATGTGGCGCTCCTTGGTGCGATGTCCTCCCAGGTTGGTCTTATCCCTGCCTCCACTTCTCTCAAGAGTGGTCCCAAGTCTGCGTCCGCCATCTGCTCCCTCCTCAGGCCTGCGCTATCCCAGCCGTCCACAGGCACGGTCGTAACCACTCTGACAGCTGCGGCACGCTCCATCTCTTCCACTCTTGTGCACTGGCCGCACTCTTCTGGACAGGGTCTTCGGGACATAGCGTCTGCGTTGCCGTGGCTCTTCCCTCTACGATGTTCAGAGGTGAAGTACTCCTGCAGCCTCTGGATCCAACGTGCTGTCTGGCTTTCCAGGTTTCTAAAGCTGAGTAGCCAGGTTAGGGCGGAATGGTCAGGCTTGAGGTGAAATGGCTGACCATACAGGTACTTTTGGAAGTGCTGCAATGTCTTTATTACGGCCAGTAACTCTAGCCGGGTGACGCAGTAGTTCTTCTCTGCCTTGGATAGCGTCTTGCTGTAGTAGGCTATCACCCGCTCATGGCCTTCCTGGGTTTGCGATAGGACGCCTCCAATGCAATGGTCGCTGGCGTCGGTGTCCACAATGAGAGCGCCGCCTGGTTGTGGAAATCCCAGAATAGGAGCACTGCAAAGCGTCTTCAGCTGCTGGAAAGCGCCTTCGGCGTCCTCCGTCCGCACATATGGTCGATGATCTGTCAGGCGGGTGAGGGGCTTGGCGATGTTAGAGAACCCCTTGATGAAGTGGCTATAGTAACTGCACAGCCCCAGGAAACTGCGTAACTCTCGCTTATCCTTAGGCTGAGGCGAATCTCTCCGCAGAGGCGTAGCTCGTCGTTCTCCGTCACCAGAGCTATAGGGAAACACCAAGGCTGGTCAGACTCTTCAATCACTCCCCTGGATTTAATGTCATCCACCATATCCCGTACCGCAGCTTGTTTTGCCAGCGGAACTCGTCTAGGAGGTTGCCGGATAGGCCGGGCATCTCCGGTGTCGATGCGGTGGAGCACTCGGTCCGTGCGGCCCTAGTCGCTGTCGCGTTGGCTGAAGAGGCTCTGGTATCGCCTCAGCGTTTGTCGAACTTTCTCCAGCTGTTCTGCGGTCAGGTGGTCGGCCGCCCTCTCCAATAAGCCTTCCAGCCGGGGCCCCAGGTGTTGCGTCGGCACCGGCTCCTGTGTCTTGTCGATTGTTGTCACGCTGACCACGGGCTCGCACGTCCCCAGCTCCGTTTCGGCCTGGACGTCGTGATCGGTGTCTGCGAGTTTGAGCAGCCTCACTGGCACCTCCTCTCGGCCAGGCTACACGTAGTCTCCTCCCTGGCTACACATAGTCCGTGCACAGGCGTCTTCTGGTCAAGCATCATGTTCCTCGTCCGCTGGCCTTCCAGTCGCGCCGTCACCACCACCTCACTTCTCGCGGGGACAACCACGTCTTCCTTCAAGATGACCCTGCAGATTCCAAGGCGCTCTTTGGGTTGCCGGGTATGACCTCTTCTCCGTTAAGCCGCAGGACCTTCCTGCCGACGTTGACGGTCGCCTCGTGGCTCCTGAGAGCATCCCCTCCCAATATCACCTCAGCCACCTTCGCGACGAACACACACTGACGCACGGCACTCCTTCCCAAGGTCAATTTCAGCAGAGCCTCCTCCACAGGCAATGTGCCATCCGATGCCGTCACAAGCTTGTATGGTCGCCTCGGCTTCCTCGTCGGCAAACCCTTGGCCACGTCAGGTCTGATAATGGCCACGGCTGCTCCGGTGTCTACGAGCACGCGGCACGGCTTCCCTCTCACCCAACCGTCCGCAATGAGGCTGTCATCCATGCGCCGGCTGACGGCGCGCAGTGTCACTCGAGGGGATGGTGGTGATGGCGCCGTCGTGCCCCTCTCCACGACGGCCCTTACTCGTTTTCCGGCTGCTCTTCCTGGTGTGGGCAGTCTCTCTCCAGGTGTCCCGACTGTCCACATCCCCAACACAGGCCACTAGGTCTTCGCCGGCGGCCCTCGACTGGTCTTCGGTCTCCATTATAACGGAAACTCCTTGTTCTGGAAGTCGGGGTAGCTGTCACCTTGGCCGCCTCCGTCCTCAATGCTGCCGTTAGTGCCTCGTGGATGGTTTTGTAGTCGCCGAGTATCAGGCGCTGACGATTCTCCGTGTCTCATACCCCGTCAACGAATGTGTAGGCGGCTTCCCGGCATACGAACTCTGGTGGGAGGTTGACTAAGGCTTTGCTAGCCAGTTGTTCAATTGCCAGGGCGAGCTCCTGTAGCGTCTCCCCTGGCTGCTGTGACCTTTACTTCAGCTGGCTGCGGTACGCTGCGGCTAAGCGGTGGTTTCCAGCGCGGTTCTCCAGGACCTCCCAGATGTCCTTAGGTGCCGCCGTTGTCTGGACCGCATTCAGGACTTCCGCGGCCCGTCCCTGAAGACTGGCTATTAGTAGTGCGGCCTCTTTCTCAGGTGACCATTTGTTGTGTTTGGCCACCGTGTCAAACTGACGGCGGAAGACTTCGAAAGTTGTCCCGCCGTCGTATTTATGAGGTTTGACGCGCGCAGATGTGTCGCCTCCCGGCCCGTCAACCTTTAAATCCCTTAACCTCCTGCCGACGACATCCTCCTCCATGGCGTTCAGGGACTTTGTGTTGCTGTCGGCCTTTCCCTCCAGCTCGTTAACGCGGTTTGCCAGGTCATCGTGGAATTTGATGTTATTGTTGGCATTTCCCTCTAGGTCGTTAATGCGCTCGTCCAGTTGACCCTTCCGCTTGCCCAGCTCCGTGACGTCATCCGTCACGCCGGTCAATTGCTCTTCAAATTTTTCGGCGGGGGCCTCTTTCGCAGCCTTCATTTTTGCAGTCAGATTGCGTTTTGTCGCCAGGTTGCTATTTGCCACCTCCGTCTTCGCTGTCAATTCGGCCTTAATTTCTTCCATCTTCTCGGTGATGTCGTTAGCCGTCTTCATTTGTTTCAACTCTGCGGCCAGGTTGTTATTTGCCGCTTCTGTTTTTGCAGCGAGGTTATCATTTGCCATCTTCATTTCCTTCAAGTCGGCGGTAAGATTGTCGTTAGCCATCTTCATTTCTTCCATTTTCTGTAAAATCTTTTCCAATGCCGTGTGCATGCTGAATGTTCCACCTCCTAACACCAGTTGTGACTTTGTGGGTTCGCAGAGTTAAAAATCCAATTTGCAGAAACTTTAAATGTTCTTGATTTCCATAAGAAATTCACTGATCAGTTCTCGCGTAACATTACGTCACATACACACCACAATCTACCAAGGTCGATGACAACGTTCTGATCAGCTCTCGTTACAACAACACTCTTGTTATACTACTCATGACTGGCGTGTCACAATCTCTTACATATGTCATTCATATATTCGAGAGCTTTCTTGTACAAATCAGAAACAACTTTTTCTCTGTCAATCAAGATATCACTAGAACCTTCCAGACATGAAATCCTATCTGTGCCGGCAAGTCCTTTATCTTAGCTATCTTCATGTGCCGGCTCTTTGTGAACACTAGCCACGCTATCGTTAACTGCTTATGCAAGCTCTTTATTACCCTGAAATACTATCCGCCGTCTGTTTTCTATTTGCGCCGAAACTTTAATGCCCGTTGCCGCGACAATACTATAACAAATCTGTTTTATGGGAGTTCTTTTATTTCCAGAGGAAGTTTATTGAATAATTTTAACTGTTGATAACAGTGGCTATTTATGGTCTTGCTCAATCGGTTGTGGGTGGGGTGTATCTAAATTATGTTTGCATCGAGTGTCATAACTGTGTACTGAGGAACGATTTATAAATAAGTTTTGATTTTCTTTGTGTATAGTATTGGTGTATATATACATTGACGGTAAAGACATTATCTTAAGGTCTATAAAGCTAGGCTTACATGTATCCTGTTTCCTAATCCTAGAATTAGTCTGAGAGATTTCTTTTGCCATATGAATGCATTTTTCGAGGTAGCACAATAACCCCAAAGCCTAACCCCATACAGTATATGTTAATGAAAGAAGGCATAGTAAGATGTTATTAACATATCTCAAGTAACACATTTCTTTAGTTTTCCTAGAAGATACCAGATTCTAGCAAGCTTTTTACATAGGTAAAGTATGTGTGTTTCCCATGTGTGTTTCAGGTTTACCTGTGAAGGGAAAATGTGATGAAGCAGGTGGCAGTGGCATAGAAGGATCAGTTCCACACCACACTCTGACACTCAATATCATTTTCAGATGAAATTGATTCATAATTTTATTCTTCGGAAGTCTCCTCATAGCTATCTTCAGAATTCATCAAATTCGCTAAATTCAATATTTAACTCTTCACTCTCAATTGTAAAAACTATTTTTAGTCGGTTTATTGACACTCATTATGTACACTTTTTATTTTATCTAGGGACTACTTTCAAAGGCTCTTGCCTCCATTTTCAACCTCTGTTCAACTGTCTTCACTCTCATTTTCATAAAGTATGAGAAACAACATATAAACTGCAAGAACAGATTGTAACAGAGACTTCTGGTATGAATAAAAAACATGCAGAAAAAGATTGATTAACTGGCTAATTGAGAGACACCTGTTGACAGAAATATACATGGCAAAATCTAGAGAAAGAATCAAAGGATTACTAAAACATGAGACAAATGAGCAAATGTATATGAGCATTTTATGATTTTGTCATGTTTAAAAACATGAGTACACTCAGGCTTTTATGTTAAAAGGTTAATTCATTATACTTAATGCAGTGTAACTAGCAGGATGAACACTTACTGCTATATATGAGTGCAGGCTATGAGCATTGCAAAGTGGAAATAGAAGTAGCTAAAAGTTTTGGGTAAGGGGAGTGTTGCTGGTAAGCGAGAACAGTTCTCCTTTCAGCTGCACCCATCTCCTTACAATTTCTACTTCTACTTTGCACTGTCTACCCACCAAAGGAAGGCAGCAGGGCCTGAAGAGGAAGAGGGGCTTGAACTGATTATCTCTTCTGGTACTATGAAATAAGTGTATAAAAGTACATATGAGTCACCCATGCTTTCAGATCTAATGCTCATTTCAGTAATTCCAGTAATAGGTATTATCCAAAGTATAAACTTGAAAGAAGCGTAGAGACAGTGAAGCACAACTTAGCACAAAAGTGAATCGAGAAGATATTGATGCAATGCTTTACTCACACTGTCAGTGTGATCAACATAGGTATTATGTATGGGTGAGTTATGTGACAACATCGTATTTTAGATGAATCTAGCATGCTTATCATATCCGCATGGCAAAAGTGATTATGTTACACATTCCTCTCCCTTGCCTTCTTGTGTTTGGTGGACAGCACCACTTATAGCCTGCACTCACGCGTAGATCAGCTTTGATCCAGAAAGCAGGGTAGTTTTGATAATTTTATAATACTAGCTCAGTAGAAAGCTTCTGTTATGAACACCTGGATAGCACAGAATAAAATACTGGTGAGAGTGAATTATTATTGAGGAAATACTGTGCTTTTCATGTAGTGAGACATTGTGTGAATTTAAACTACTTAATTCATAAATGGAATGGTCATTACTGTTTAATTCAAAGTGTATAATCAGAATGCAAAAGACTGAATTTCATGTGCTGCTGTAGAGGGTAAAATAAATCATGCCACTGTAAAAGTATTTCTCTTAACTTTCATATGTACCTCATGCAGCACCAGAAATTTTTTACTTTCTCTACTACGTATAGAAAGCATGGAAAGTATTTCATTTCACCCAAAAATTTGATATTGATATTTCACTAGGAATACCTGTTTTGAGACCCTCTGAATCTGAAAATGCATTTTTAGAAAAAGGTCTGTGTCTATATGTATCTGTGTGTGCGAGAGCAAGTGCATGTATGCACTGTAACTTAAAAATAAAAGTCACCATCTTTCTAGGATGCAACAGGATTTTCAAGAAAATCCCTTGACCTCAGATTACCTTCTACATGGAAAATTTGTTGAACATTTTTATTTTCAAAAATGGTTCTTATTAATTTTTATTAAAATAATATTGTATTTAAATGTTTTCATGACAGAATGAAATATGTCTTCAAATGGCTGCCAATCCCAGTATGTTTCTACCTGATCCTGTATTGCTTGGCAGTTAATAAATTGTTTATTATTTAATAAATTGAAATCCATTTAGTCATCTAGTGATGGCCCTGCAGTTGCTCCCATCTAAATAGGATAAAGTCCACAGTATGTACATTATGTTCCTGAATCATCATCCAATTGTTGAAGTTAATCTGTAGTTATGCACAGTGTGCTGGTAATATTGGTTGAATGTTTTTTCCTTATTGTTTTGAGAGGGGTGGTCAAATATTAATGGGTTACAAGTTATGGATTTTTATGGGTGAAGTATAGATGTATTATGGATATAAAGCTTTGCATGCAGGAGTGGGATTTCAACTCAGAAATCCTCCGCCATAATGATTCCTACGTAGCAGAGCTACAAATAGGCATGTAGTAGTTCAAAGCAGTTGGCTTAACAAGTATCTTCAAATTGATTCATGACAGATTGGATGCATTTATCATCATCATCATCATCATCATCATCATCATTGTTGTTATCGTTATCATTATCATTATTATACTCTTACTCGTACCAGTATTTATCAATTATCATTTATCATTCATCGTTCATCGCTGATCGTGCATCATCATTATTAAATCGTAGTGTATTATAGAATATTGCATTACTATCTGTATTATAAATATGTTCTAATACTATATAAATAAATATAAATTTATATATAATAATACAGAAAAACTATGTTGACTAGAATGATGTAATAATGTGACTTTGTAGGTTCGCGAAATTAAAAGTCCAATTGCACAAACCCAAAATGTTCTTTATTTCCACCGAATTACAGTTGAAACACTTGCCGATTACATAGAATTACTTAGCGCACACAATTACAATTCACCAGTTTGTCTGTCACAGGTCAATCGCAAGCTCACAGTTACGTACAACTCCTCTAATACACGTACACCGTCTTCCAGTCTGTCCACTCAATCGGTACTCCTCACAACTGCTCGCCAAGAACTCAACTGACTCGCCAACTGCAGCCCCTTTTTATAGGAATATCGCTGTTTCTGGAAGTCTCGCGTTTCAGTGAATCACCACGAAGGTTCCAGACGGCAGGGGGAAGGAAAAGAGACGGCGAGTGATGTTTTTCCAACCATCCCTTCGTTAGCGCTATAAGACAAATAGGTAGGCGTGTCCGAATGCCTCCCGGCCGTCACCCAGCCTCCAGTTGGTCACGCCTTCCGATAATTGGGTGACACTGCTCCTTCCTCAAAGCTGGTCGTCCCGAACAGCATCATCGTAGCGGGCCAGGTGATCCAGGTGTACCACCATCTTTCCTCGGGGCACCTTCTGGATGCGGTAGACCACGTAGTTAATCCTCTTCACCACCCGGTACGGTCCTTGCCATGGCTGCTGAAGCTTCGGGCAGCGTCCCTTGGTCCGGGTAGGACGATACAACTAGACCAGGTCACCTTGCTGGAACCCCTGGCTGTTGGCTTGTCTGTCGTATCGGGTCTTCATGCGGTCGCTCGCTTCTGGATGTTCTGGCGAGCCATCCCGTGCATGTCGTGGAGATGGTCCACCAGATTCTCCACATACTCGGTCGCTGGCTGTTTCGCTTCCGGAGGGCTTCCGAAAAGCCAAGTCACAACGGAGGCGTAACTCTCGCCGAACATATGCTGGCTTCATCCCAGTTGTGTCGTGTGTAGACGAGCTGTAGGTCAGCAAGAACAGTGGCACCTTGACGCCCCAGTCTCGCTGATGGCTGGCCACGAACTTCCTCAGGTGTTCCTCTAAGGTCTTGATGTATCTTTCGACCATGCCATCCGACTGGGGAAGTAGAGGCGTCCTGCGGGTCTTGTCCACCCCAAGCCTTTGTAGTGCCTCTTTCATCAGGTTGGACTCAAAGTTGGTGCCCTGGTCACTGTGCAGCTCTAACGGTATCCCAAATCGGCAGAACACTTGCTCCACGAGGCAGTCTGTGATTGTCCTTGCCTCTTGGTTCGGGATGGCATACACCTCAGGCCACTTGGTGAAGTACTCCACGACCACCATCAGGTACTTGTTGCCTCGGTCGGAAACTGGGAATGGTTAAGCTCTGTCGACTGCGACCCGTTCGAATGGCGCTCCGACGTTATACTGCTGCATGCGAGCCCGGCTCCTAGTCTGGGGGCCGCGACTCGCCGCGCACACGTGACACTGACGGCACCATCTCTCAGCGTCTGCTCGGAGCCTCAACCAGTAGTAGCGCTGTCGTAGCTTGTCAATCGTTCGATTCGCTTCCCAGGTGTCCTCCCGAAGTACCGGCGTGCACTTCCTCCAAGACTTCCGGGACCTTACTCCGGGGAAGTACCAACTGTTCTCTCTGCGTCTTCCCATTGGGTGATTCCCATACCCGGAACAGCACGCCCTCTCTGATCTTCAACGAGTCCCGTTGGGCCCAGTACCACTTGTATGTGGTGCTCCTTGGTGCGATGTCCTTCCAGGTTGGTCTTGTCCCTACCTCCATCTCTCTCAAGAGTGGCCCCAAGTCTGCGTCCGCCAGCTGCTCCCTCCTCAGGCCTGCGCTATCCCAGCCGTCCGCAGGCACTGCCGTGACTACTCGGACTGCTGTGGCACGCTCCTTCTCTTCCACTCTTGTGCATTGGCCGCACTCTTCTGCACAGGGTCTTCGGGACATAGTGTCTGTGTTACCGTGGCTCTTCCCTCTGCGATGTTCCGAGGTGAAGTCGTACTCCTGCAGCCTCTGGACCCAACGTGCTGTCTGGCCTTCCAGGTTCTTAAGCTCAGTAGCCAGGATAGGGTGGAATGGTCAGTCCTCAGGTGGAATGGCTGACCGTACAGGTACTTCTGGAAGTGCTCCAAGGTCTATACTACCGCCAATAATTCTCGCCGGGTGACGCAGTAGTTCTTCTCTGCCTTGGATAGCGTCTTGCTGTAGTAGGCTATCACCCGCTCATGGCCGTCCTGGATCTGCGATAGGACGCCTCCAATGCAATGGTCGCTGGCGTCGGTGTCCACAATGAAGGTGCCACCCGGTTGTGGGAAACCCAAAATTGGAGCACTGCACAGGATCTTCTTCAGGTGCTAGAAAGCGTCTTTGGCGTCCTCCGTCCAAACATAAGGCCGGTGTTCCTCTGTCAGGCGGGTGAGGGGTTTGGCGATGTTAGAGAATCCCTTTATGAAGCGTCGGTAATAACTGCACAGGCCCAGGAAACTGCGGAACTCTTTCTTATCGTTTGGGCGAGGCCAATCTCTCACAGCCTGAGTCTTTTCCGGGTCTGTGGCCACTGCGGTTGTTGAGACAATGTGGCCCAAGTAGTTCACATCCTTGCGGAAGAGCTGGCACTTCTTCGGGTTCAGCGTCAAGTTGGTCGTCTACAATCTCTGTAGCGCCTTACTCAGATTCTCGAGATGGTCTTCTAAGGTCTTAACGACGACGATGATGTCCAGGTATAGCAGGCAAGCGTCGTTAGTCCTCTCATTACTGACTCCATGAAGCGTTGAAAGGTAGCTGGTGCGGTGCAGAGGCCAAAGGGCATAACTGTGAACTGCCAGAGCCCTTGGCCTGTCGAGAATGCGGTCTTCTCCTTGTGCCTCGGATCTTGATCTACCTGCCAGGCCCCCGACTTCAGGTCCAGCTAGCGTGTCCACGGTGTCATCAATCCGGAGTAAGGGGAAACAGTCCTTCCGGGTGACAGCGTTCAACGTCCTGTAGTCTACGCAGAAGCGATAGGTCGACGTCCTTCTTCGTCACCAAAACCACAGGGGAACACCAAGGGCTGTCAGACTCTCCAGTCACTCCCCTGGATCTCATGTCCTCCATCATGTCTCATACCGCCCCTTGCTTGGCCAGCGGAACGCGTCTAGGTGGTTGCCGAATAGGCCGGGCGTCCCCAGTGTCGATGCGGTGAAGTACTTTTTCCGTGTGGCCGTAGTCACTATCACCTTGGCTGAAGACGCGCTGTTATCGTCTCAGCAGTTGAACTTTCTCCAGCTGTTCTGCGGTCAGGTGGTCGGCCGCCCTCTCCAGGAAGCCTTCTAGCCGGGGCCCCAGGTGTTGAATCGGCACCGGCTCCTGTGTCTTGTCGATTGCGGTTACGCTTACCACGGGCTCCCACGATCCCAACTCCGTCACGGTCTGGACGTCGTGATCGGTGCCCGTTGGATTTAGCAGTCTCACTGGCACCTTCTCTCGGCACGGCAGCAGTGCCCTGGCTATACACAATCCGTATACAGGCGTCTTCTGGTCCAGCATCATGTTGCTGGTTCTCTGGCCTTCCAGTCGCGCCGTCACCACCACCTCGCTCCTGGCGGGGACAGCCTCGTCTTCGTTCAAGATGACCCTGTAGATTCCAAGGCGCTCATCGGGTTGACGGAGTATAACCTCTTCTCCGTTTAGCCGCAGGACCTTCCTGCCGACGTCGACCGTCGCCTCGTGGGTTCTGAGGGCATCCAGTCCCAGAATCACCTCCTTAGCCACGAACACCCACAGACGCACGGCAGTCCGTCCCAAGGTCAGCTTCAGCAGGGCCTCCTTCTCCAAAGGCAAGGTGTCGCCCGATGCCGTGACAAGCTGGTATGGACGGTTCGGCTTCCTTGTCGGCAAACCCTTCGCCACTTCAGGTCTGATGATGGTCAAGGCTGCCCCAGTGTCCACCAGCACGCGGCACGGCTTCCCTCTCACCCAACCGTCCGCGATGAGGCTGTCATCCATACGCCGCCTGATTTCCCGCAGTGTCACTGGAGGGGATGGTGGTGATGGCTCCAACGTGCCGCTCTCCACGACGGCCCTTGCTCGTTTTCCGGCTGCTCTTCCTGGTGTGGGCAGTCTCTCTCCAGGTGTCCGGGCTGTCCACACCCCCAACACAGGCCACTAGGTCTTTGCCGGCGTTCCTCGGCTGGTATTCTGTCTCCGGTGTAGCGGACACTCCTCGTTCTCAACGTCGGGATAGCCGTTACCTTGGCCGCCTCCATCTTAATGCTGCCGTTAGCGCCTCGTGGATTGTTTTATAATCGCCGAGCATTAGGCGCTGACGAATCTCCGTGTCTCGTACCCCGTCAACGAATGTGTAGGCAGCTTCCCGGGATACTAACTCTGGTGCAACGTCGACTAGGGCCTAGCTAGCCAGTTGCTCGTTTGCCAGGGCGAACTCCTGCAGCGTCTCCCCTGGCTGCTGTGACCCTGCCTTTAGCTGGCTGCGGTACGCTGCGGCTAAGCGGTGGTTTCCGAAAGGATTCTCCAGGGCGTCCTAGATGTCCTTGGCCGCAGCCGTTGTCTGTACCGCGTTCAGGACGTCTGCGGCACGTCCCTGGAGGCTGGCTATTAACTATGTGTCGTCCTTCTCCTCTGGTGACCATTGTTTGTGCTTGGCCACTGCGTCGAATTGGCGGCGAAAGACTTCGAAAGTTGACGCGCCGTCATATTTCGGAGGTTTGACGCGTACCGATGTTGTGTCGCGTCCCGGCGCGTCGGCCTTCAAACCCTTCAATCTCCTGCCGACGACGTCCTCTACCGTGGCGTTCAGGGACTTGACGCTGCTCTCGGCGTTTCCTTCCAGCTTATTAACGCGTTTTGCCAGGTCTTCGACGCGCTCTTCCACTTGGCCGATCCGCTTGCCGAGCCCCGTGATGTCCTCGTTCACGCTGGCCAACTGTTCCACAAATTTGGCTGCGAGGGCCTCTTTCGCAACCCTCATTTCTTCCATCTTCTCCGCGAAGTTATCGTTAGCCTTCTTTATTTCTTCCAGCTTTGCGGCCAGGTTGATATTTGCCGTTTCCGTCTTCGCAGTGAGGTTGTCATTCGCCATCTTTATTTCTGTCAGTTCCGCGGCCAGGCTATTATTTGCCGCTTTCATTTCCGAGGTCAGTTCGGCCTTCATTTCCATCATCTTCTCCAATATCTTTTCCAATGCCGCGTCCATGGTTGTGATGTTCGTTGATGTTGTTGTCGCGCTTCCTGACACCAGTGTGACTTTGTGGGTTCGCGAAATTAAAAGTCCAACTGCACAAACCCAAAATGTTCTTTATTTCCACCGAAATACAGTTGAAACACTTGCCGATTACATAGAATTACTTAGCGCACACAATTACAATTCACCAGTTCGTTTGTCACAGGTCAATCGCACGCTCACAGTTACGTACAACTCCTCTAATACACGTACACCGTCTCCCAGTCCGTCCACTCACTCGGCGCTCCTCACAACTGCTCGCCAAGAACTCAACTGACTCGCCAACTGGAGCCCCTTTTTATAGGAATATCGCTGTTTCTGGAAGTCTCGCGTTTCAGTGAATCACCACGAAGGTTCCAGACGGCAGGGGGAAGGAAAAGAGACGGCGAGTGATGTTTTTCCAACCATCCCTTCGTTAGCGCTATAAGACAAATGGGTAGGCGTGTGCGAATGCCTCCCGGCCCTCACCAAGCCGCCAGTTTGTCACGCCTTCCGATAATTGGGTGACAATAATTAAAGCTAAATATCAGAGCCCCTATATTCTTGCCTCATATGCAGTGACAATGTTAGCAATACCAGAGCAGTTAAATAAAATAAAACCAAAACAGAAATAAGTAGTTCTATATAATGTAATAGTAAAGTAGCAAAGATGTTGAATTTACCCTTGCCTATTGAAATAAAGTGGACAACAATATGGAAACACTGTATAAATTTGACTGTTCCCAGTTACTACTTAATATTAGCTCTCGTTTTTAATGTTGACTTGAACTTGAAGAGAAGGATGATGCAATAGAGATAATAGTGATTATGTTCAGCATAGCTTGCTGAATTACATTCAGGAAGTACCAAGCTGGTTTTCCTTGTGTAACTTATTGGTGTTGGGTGTTTCATGATTTATGCAGCCTTTTGGCTAACAATGTATGAAACAGGAGTAAATCATCCACATCATGAGGTATGAAATGCATACTAAAATATTTTGCTCTTCTCCGTCTGAGGTGCCAATGGTGTAGCTGTGTGCAGGACTCCCAGAACTGAAAGGGAGTGAACATTACAGATAGAAAAGATTTAGTTAATTTGTGCTTTTATCTGATCATATTCGTTCACAGAAAGAAGAGAATATACTCAGTAGCTGCAGTTTTATTATGGTATCTCATTTCTTAAAGAAATTTATCAGTATGGGAGGAAAGAAAAAGAAAAACATAGTTTGTAAAATGTGACCTTTCTTTACTTCATATTTACAGAGAACAAGGAAGAAGAATTGTTCTCTAACTATTGATCTCTAAGCTCTCAAACAATAAAATATATTTTCATAAGCAGTTATCACTTTGTTCTGTTTAAGTTTATTTTATGCATGGACATCTCTTTTTGAGAATAAAATAGATATGTTTACAATGAAAATTAATCTTTAATGAGATTATGTATGTACTCAAAGTACAAGATAGTACTAAATTATCTAGTATACAACATTTATCACAGTAATAGCCAACATTTAAAACTAAAAATTTAGTGACGCAGATAAGCCTGCCTTTAGAAAGCAATGTAGGTAATAATTAAAATTGACACTTTGGAAAGTTATTCACCTATATATTGTGACTTTGTGGGTTCGTAAAATTAAAAGTCAAGTTTTCAGAAATTCAAAATGCTCTTTATTTCTGTAGAAAGACACTTTTGTATAGCCCTGAGCAGCAGAATGATGGAACACAAACGCAACCTTCAAGGTCGTCTGCCACACATTTACAAAATACAGAATTCACTTTCAAATCACTACACAGCTGCACGAGCACGATTATCAGTCTTCAACTCTCTAGCCCGGCAGCCTAGCCGCGGCTTTTCTTATACCTCCACTCATTGTTCCAGAAACTTGTCGACGCTTCAGGGCCTTTCGTGGTGCAGCGAGAAACCAATGAACCTATCTCTGTCTCCTCCCTCTGTTGCTCCCTCGCCCCCTCCCTCCCTCCCTCTCTCTCTCTTGGCAAATGTGTGTGTAGTGTTTAAAGCCCGCTTTTACTACATACGGCACTGCAGGCGATGACACTGATGATACATGAGATGAAGATGGAGCACCGGTGGAATGAGATGGCGGGGGAAACCGGAGATCCCGGAGAAAATCCACCCCAGTGCCGTGTTGTCCACCACTAATCTCACTTTGCTGTCGCTGGGATCGAACCCTGGCCGCCTTGGTGAGAGCCAAGCGGTCTAACCACTGAGCCACGGCTCGGCCTCTCTCTTGGCAAGTGATTAACGCTGCGGCCACGCACTGGCCGCTCTATCTGTCTCTTTTGCACGCGCCGGCCACGGTTCAACAGTGCCTAGCGACAGAATTGAGGGTTTAGTTGTTTTATGTATTGTATAAAAAGTTTTACAGAATAGAGCTGTTTATCATCATCATTATTATTTTCCTTGAAGGAATTTTCATATATGACGATTGCCAGCAGCTCTCAAAATAAAGTGTTATCCCATCATATTCACATATCTATGCTCTAATTCATGGGCAGTCTGTCAAAGGGGCCAGGCCCCACCATTAATATCATGTAACTTATAGGCGTTTTTAATTCAAGAAAAAATTAATTTATATTTTAATCAGTTGTAATAATCATTACAAACAATTATTTATTATAGCACAATTCTTAATGGTTACCGAAACTTCCAACACGCGATGTTATACACGCCACCGCGCCGGTCTGCATGAAGCAGAACGTTGGAGCAGATTTCAAGGGCCCGCGGTCACTCCTCTCCCCTCAATACACTTTGCCAGTAACGTGTCTATGCCTTCCTCGCTCCCCTGCCGTCGCCGGGAGTGGACAGTTGAAAGTCTGGAAGCCGGACCTTCAGTCTCTTGACAGATCGGGGCTAGGCCCTTTACTGGCAGTAGGATGTTTTGAGAAGTAGCAAAAATGACGGTGGAGGTTTAAACGTGGACTGTTTGTTTTTTAAATTTATTATTTGTTTAATATATACAGTTGAACTGTAGCTGATCTGGATTTATTTCAGTTGCCTAGAAGTAGCGTCGGTCTTTTTTACTTTTCTGCAAATCCAGGTCGTACTCACATAGGCCGCGAATAAGGGAGTTGAAATTATGGGAGAGATTTTGATAGAATGAGCGTGAGAGAGTCTGTGTTAGGGTAGGGATATGTAGGTTTCGATGATAACTAGGTTAGGGATATACCACTGTGGCGATGCGAAGGAAACGAGATTGAAGTATCTCAAAGCGGTGTAAGTGAGTCTTAGCGGCTACGTCCCAGAGTTTACAGACATAAGTAATGGCTCGTCGGAGCACTTTCTTGTAGAGAAGCAGTTGGAAATCACCAATCATCGGTTGTACAGTGGATATAACATATTCATTCGCTTGCTGACCTTATTTGCTGTATAGATTATGTGATCCTTCCACGTCAGTTTCATGTCAAGCAGGACTCCTAGATATTTTGCCTATGTTTCCCATTGGACTTCCTCGCCAGCTAGACGAATAGGTAGGACGTTCTCTATCTTATGGAGAAGGTTATGGTCATTCGGGTGGTTTCATAAGCGCCAGCGTTTGAACCAGGTGGTCAGGAGGTTGGCGTAGTGCTGAATCCTGCGAGCAGACATTATGGTGAGATGACGTGGAGCTAACAACGGTGTCATCAGCAAAAAATGTATAGTGAGCAGCAGGGTAATGAAGGTACAGAAGGAAGAGTGTTGGTTCCAGTACACTACCCTGAGGAACACCAGCTCTGATACGACGAGGTGAGGATAAGATACCCTCATGGGAGACAGCGAAGGATTTTTTGGTGAGATAGGAATGGATGAGATGTGTCAAATATGAGGATGAGGCGGGAAAGTAAATCTTCATGTCATATACATTATCAAAGGCTCTAGTGATGTCTAGTAGTAGAGCAGAAACATACTGATTTCTGGTAAAGGCAATGTTGAATTCTTGGATCAGCCGAATTAATTGATTTTGAATTGATTGGGGAAATCTGAAACCAAATTGTTCCGATCTGACTGCATTATGACGGTCAGGACTTCTTAATATAGTCTTCTCCATCAATTTGCTAAGTTCGGAAAGCAAATTGATGGGCCTGTAGCTCATCACCTGATGGAGATATTCTATCTTTCCGAGTTTGCAGATGGTGATAAATTTTGCATGTTTCCATGTGTCTAGGAAGTAACAAAGTTGTAGTATGAAATTATAAAGCAAAGGGTTTTCACCCAGATGAATGGTCGTGCCGTGAGCGCCGCGTTTGCTATATTATCAAACCCAGGAGATTTGTAAGGCCTTAGATTGTTGATGAGGCCTTGAGCTTCTACTGAGGAGATTGGAGGTGGTGGTACCCCATCAAGCGGTTGGTTTTAATAAGCCTGGACCATCTGTGTAACTTGCATCATGGATGTGATCTACATCAGGAGGATCAGCAGCAAAAAAAAGTCTAAATAAGCTTTATTTAATTCGGCCTTTTCCTTAGCAGACTGTGCCACTGCCTGTCCGTTATGTAAGGGGAGATCTTTATGTGGGAGATGGAGCAAAGATTTAGAAATAATTACCTTCCGCACATGAAGAATTGATTTCTGTTCTGAGCATTGATTACGGTGATCTTGAAGTTCTAGTTTTACCAACTCTTGGAGCCGGCAGGACTTCTGACGATATGCTGGAGTATGTACAAGAAACACCGTCTAACCCTGTTCTTCTGCTGAATTATATCACAGATGACCTGTGGAAGATGTTCATTGTTGTTTCTATTGATTTTTGGTTTAGGAGACGAACTAAAGCAAGCAGCAGACATCCTAGATGCGATGATGTCCACCATGACATCTACTTATGCTGAGGTGTTGCGCGGCTGCTGTGGGTTTTGGATTTCACTCAATATTCTGGAATATTCTTCCCAGTTTGTTTTCCTGAGAGCTGGGAGTCCTCCAGGAGATTTATAGTTGGACTTGCCCGGTAAATTGAGAATAACCGGATAATGGCCCCTCGCTCCCCTACTCTCCTCGTCCTGTATCACATTCAACAATGCTTTGGGTCACCTAGCTGCAGTCCGTTAACACGAAATTTAGCGTTCGCATGATTGCTGTTGGAATCTTATTTGTTTGGTAAACAAAGTAGAGTAGTTTTAATATGAATAGAGTGGATTATTTATTGAAAAGTCCCTTTTATTCATTAAAGGTACAAGAAAAACATGAAATTAAACAATTAGGTACATATCAATGGAACAATTTTACATTTACGCAACAAGATGGCAAAAAACGGAGGACTTTGTGTAACAGTTGGTTTAGTAAGAAATCGTGACTCACTGTAAGTGAGATGAAACAAAGTGTCTTTTGCTTTTACTGTTTCTTATTTGGCGGTGAAGGCCTGTGGACGACATTTGGTTGTAAGGATCTGAAACATTTGAGTGCACGGATTGCAAAACACAGCTGAACTTCACTTAAAAAATCCCTGTAAATTTAAATTATTAGTAACTGTAAACATTGTGCTCATATTGATTCTGGACTAAAATATCAAACCAGAAACAATGAACCAGCCACTAAAAATATATCCATACTGAATACAACGGTAGAGTACATAAGCTGTTGCGGAACCCATAATCTAGTATTAAGAGTCTGGATGAAACACAGAAATCAGCAAACCGTGGCAATTTATTAGATTTATTATCTCTCCTTGGTAATCTCGAGAGCGTGTCAGATGACCACCTCAACAACACCGATACTGCAATATGTAAATATACTTCACATACCACAGAACATACATATACTTACATACTATACACAATGAACTGCTGGAATGTAAGCAAATATGTATCAGGTTTACACAGAGAAATTAATGAAAGACAAATACTGCCAATTGTTTCTGTGCAGCCAACGAATCAACGAACATAGCTTGCCGCAGTCAATTGGTCACCATTTTACAATACATTAAAGAATGTAAAGCCATTTAAGGTTCTTTGTTTTGAAGAGATTCATGAAAGTCTGAAAGTTGCGGACTTTTAATATTGAAAGATAACTCATTTCTCAAGCATATGATGGTGCCGCAGTAATGAGCTGTAGACATGTTCCGACGTTGATGCAGGACTCTTTCCTTTATGCCAAATATGTGCAGTGCTACACTCACCATTTAAATCTGATTATACGAAATGCTTGTTTCAAGACATAAAATTAGTTAAGTTGTTTTTCGCCAATATTGATGGATTCACAATATTTTCTTGTCTTCACCAAGACGCAGTGAACTGATGCGATCAGTTTGCAACAAATGCATTCCAGCTGATTCTACAAGATAGAACTTCCTATCACGGGTTGTCAACAGCGTTCATGAAAACAAATCATATTTATTAGGTTCTTTTAATTAGAAAACTGAACAGGAAGATGGGTGGGATGATGTAAACAATACGCGAAGCTCTTGGTTTGAAGAATTTACTGAACAATCGAGAATTTTTGTTTCTTCTAAATTGTTTTCTACGGCATTATGGAACATGTTGACATTCTGCACAACATAAGTCAGATGCAAAGTGCCGATAGTGTTACAGTATATAGTTATTCACGTACTTAGACTCAGCTGTGTCAGGTTGATAACTTTGCTCCTCCCTCAATAAAGCGACGATATTTTCATTACAAACATTTTCATATCTGGCTCTACGAAGAAATATGTTCTCGAGCCGCCACTGCCCTGATTCAAATTTGATCATAAAGATATTATGATTTACGAATAAAATATAAACAATAATGCATAAGGACATTGAACACTTGATGTAAAATACAAATTCTGAAAATGATCAAATAACTGGTTGACATTCTGTACAACATAATTCAGATGTAAAGTGCCGATAGTGTTACAATATCTAATTAAATACGTACTTAGAATCAGCTGTGTCAGGTTGATAACTTTGCTCCTCCCTAAATAAAGCGACTTTATTTTCATTACATTTTCATATCTGTCTCTACCAAGAAATATGTTCTCGAGGAGCCACTGCCCTAATTCAAATTTGATCATAAAGATTTTATGATTTACGAATAAAATATAAACAATAATGCATAAGGACACTGAACACTTGTGCAAAATACATATTCTGAAAATGATAAAATAACTGGTTACTTATTTTTCAAATCCAAAATATGAAAAACACCAATTTCAGTATTTAAAGCAGTATATGACATACCAGCGTCAGCGATACTTTTATATTATATTCCCATTTAAAACAACGTGTTCAATTACTCTACGGATTCCGATGAATTTAGATAAAATCGATTCTGAATCTTAGGGAATTTAAATATCCAAAGCTTGTTGGCTGCAGTGAATAATTCAGACAGATGGCCAGTAGAGTGATGGCTACAGGAATATCGAAATTTGCCGAAGTGTTAGAATTGCTATAAACATTAATTAAACTGCCTTAGTTAGTGATGTGAAGGTACAGAAATGTCGCGGGTGAGTAAATTCATCTGTAATGTCTTTGTGTGTGCAGGTAGAACTTGTTTGGGGTGACGAAAATCTAATGATTCATATTCGTGTTAGGTTAGGATATATAAAACTGGCGGGAATCTTTGTGGGATAAAATAGGCTCATTACATGTAGGTTTATTGATTATTGTTTTTACTTTTCAGGATATAAGGTCGTATTTTCTGCCCAAGGCAGGCAGTAAAAATGATAAGTCGACAACTTCTAAACAGGGCAGTAACCAGAAGAGCCAAAAGAAACGCGCAATTATACTGGACTCCGACTCAGACGAGGAATTATCAAAACCACAGGCGAAGAAAGCGAAAGGAACTGCTGTTTCAAAAACTGGTATTTTGCCCCATATTAGTGCACATTTTTTGCTCTTAATCGTTTAAGGTGAAGCTCTTGCGCCTAAGCTAGTGTGTTTGCGTCATCCATTAAAAGTGGATAAAGAAGTGTAATAGGCGTTCTAACGTCTGGAGCAAATATCACTTAGGAAACGTGTAATCCACCCGGTCACATCTTATATGTAGTCTTATGTTACAGGATAATTACCGGTGAGGAGAAGAAACATGGTCTTTCGCGGTAATCAATATCAAAAATTGTCCCCGGCCAACATCATGATTTCCCTTCGCTCATCTCACCCTTCTTTAGCAGTGTGTAATGACGTAATGCCTGACCACCAGAAGAAGGCACTCGTGGCCTGTGGAATGAGAGGGGAATTGAACTGTTAATGTGCTCAGCTAATTGACTTGTTTACTATGAAATATGTATATGCGAATCACCCTTGCTTCCAGATCATATACTTTTATATAACTAATGTAATAAGTATTATGCATATATTTGACAACACTGTAAGGCATATGATATTAGCATACGTAAACACAATGGATATGGTAGAAAATGTTTACGTATCACATTCCTGTTCTTGCCTTCTAGTTAGACAGTAGCAACTGTGTAATGTCATATCCTCCCCCACCACTTTCCTCTGCTCGCTGATGGTATGATCGAGGAAGTGAGGGGAAGGATAATTAGCAAGTAAAAGGAATATGTGTAAATATATATTTTAAAGGCAACAAATTTGCAACAGTCTGCATCAATTATAGGAGAAATTTGTTATTGCATATTTTCTAAGTTCACGTGTATCTGTAGATTTATTATTCATTAATTTTAAGGTATTGGGACAAATTAAGGATAATTTACATGTGGAAAGAGTACATACTAATTTATTTACATTTTAAAGCGAACAAATTCATTTATGCAAGTTTTCCATACTCTGTCCCAATACATTAAAATTAATGAATGAATCCATGGATTATATGTGAACCAGGAGAACATTCAAATAAAAAATTTCTCATATAATTGATGCACATTGTTGTGAATTTGTTGCCTTTAAAATGTACATTAGAACATACTCCTTTCACACCCACCCTTATTCTGTTATAATGCCTTAATAAATCATTTGATACTATGTGAACTGAGAGATCATGCAAATAAAGACAAATTTCTCACATAATTGATGTGCATTGTTGTGAATTTGTAGTCTTCAAAATATACATTAGCATGCATTCCTTTCACACGCTAATTATCCTTCCCCTTTTCCTCAAACACAGTGAAAGCAAGCAGAGGATATGTGTCATTACACAATCATTACATCATTATACATGTGCCAGGTGGGGAAGATGTGCAAGCAATGAGCATAGGGGAGTTGTGATGTTGGCCGGAGACCATGCACATTATCACGTAAATGGCATATTCTCTCTTCAGGTCATTTTGCTTCTGTAAAAGAAAAGCTTCTAAATAGGGTTGAAGGATTATAGGTTTCCAAAGTAATAACATTTCCTGACTATGCAATTTGTAAGGTATTCTTCATTTTATGGTTACCTCTGTATGACTAATGGTTACTAAAGCTTGAGAAACAGTTACATTAGCCATTTCAGGGTAGGTCCACATTAATCTTTCATTAATAAGGTGTAATTGAGAGTCATTGGGTGTTAGCTACCCTAAGGTTTCCCGTCGCTTCACAGTTGCAGACCGCCACTCTCCTCTGCTTGTACTAAAACAACCCTCAGCTATACTTTTCAGCTTTAGGGCCCTAAAAATATTTCAGTATGCTCTTCATTGTATGTATACCTTGTAGCTGTGCATTGTGTGTATTACAGTTTGTGAAAGTTCCATTAGTCATACAGAACTTTAATCAATTATACATTGGCCAGTTTTCTGTATGTAACACCTGGTGCAGAAGTAACTGTATTATGGAAGAATCATGATCCTTATCTTTGCAGTGTGTTTTGAATAAGATTTCAGTATTTCCCACACCAGTAATAATACCACATTACTTTTTAAAGTATTTGCTTCATACAAAAATCGTGATGGAAGGTCAGGTCAGGTCAGGTCAGGTCAGGTCAGGTCAGGTCAGGTCTAGTCTAGTTATTTTACATAAGCTTAGTTTTGGTTAGGTTGGGTTATTTGATAAGTTAGTGTCATTACACATAGATTGACACTAAGTGGCACATGTAGTTACAGTAGAGTACTATTCCTGGGTGATAGATACAGAAATTTTACCGGTACTTTTATTACACTTGATTTGAGGGCCCAAGTAGGAAACATTCACTCATATCTATGTAGCCTATGCTTATTTACCTGCCTATTAATAACTACTTTGTCTAGACTTTGTTTCTAGGAATGCATTTTGATAAAGATCTAACTAGGTAAACACATGGTAAGGTATACAGCAGTTAAAAAGGATATCTTTTATGATATTTCCCAGTATTTAGAGTTTGATCTTAAAATATCATCTGTGTTGTAGGAGTAGTGCAGCTAATCTACATATTGTTAGTGCTACAGAAGAAATGTTTGCTAATTGCCTGAATATCGATGCATAGAGTTATTTATAAAATTAAGTTATTAAAATATATATATAATAAAATGCCACGGCTCAGTGGTTAGACCGCTTGGCTCTCACCAAGGCGGCCTGGGTTCGATCCCAGGCGACCACAAAGTGAGATTTGTGGTGGACAATACGGCACTGGGGCGGGTTTTCTCCAGGATCTCTGGTTTCCCCTGCCATCTCATTCCACCGGTGCTCCATCTTCAGCTTGTGTATCATCAATGTCATCGCCTGCAGTGCCGTATGTAGTAAAAGCGGGTGTTAAACATTACACATTTCATTTCATAATAAAATTATAAATAGAAGTATTTATAAACAGTGGAGCTTCATCAATAAAACTTTATCAAAACACTTTTCAAAATGTAAGTGGAGCTAAAGTGTTTTTATAGTTCAAAAAGTGGTTTCAAAAGGTTTTATTGATATGTATAAGTTTTAACATCTGATAAAGTTTGTGATCCTCTAAATGTAGGTGCAACATTATGTAATAAAGTTTCTAAAGATTTAATAGCTGTAAAAAGTAATCTATTTAAATGTAAATTTAAAAGGTGCCATGTAAATACACCTTTGCACAGATTGGATCAGTGTGTGTGTGTGCGCATGCGTGCGTGCGCGCACGTGCGCGTGTGTGTGCTTGAGAGAGAGAGAATTTCAAATTTACTTTGATATCATACTTAGCAGAAATTTCTTTCCAACAGTTTCTAAAGAAAACGGAAAACCCTCCACCAAAAAGGATTTGAAACCTGTAAATCCAGAAGAAATATTTGGTAAACAGAAGATAAAACGATCATCAGAGAAAACTGTTCCTAAACCTGAGAAAAAAGTAAGTATAACAAATTAATAATATATGAGGCTTTAAAAAGGTGAATAATATGATGTTCTAATGTATAATAATGTTCTAATGTGAGATAATATTGTTAAGCCAAAATTAAAATTTAATTTTTTCCCTTAAATTGAGTACTTTATTTAATTAATGCTTAGGGGGATTACAGGTAAAAATGGATTGACACCTGTGAGCAGGCTGCCATACTAGTTAGCAAAATTTCGATCATTGTTCAAAAAAGTATCACATGGAGTGCCCCACAAAATTAAGACCGTGTTTGTTCCTATTGTATATAAACAGCATATTTCAAATAATAATAAAGCAGGAGAAATAGTGATAGGCTATGCGAATGACACCATGATTTTAGTGACAAGAAAAACAGAAATAGAAGTACAAAATAGGGCAAACACTCTATTAGTAACAGTAAATAAATATTTAGAAAATTTAGGCATGATATTAAACACAAAATGGAATGGATGCAAATCAGTCTTAATAACAAAAAACAGACAAATATAAAGTTAACGATAGGAAATAAAGAAATTCAACAGGTAAATGAAACTTCTTAGGATTAGAAATAGACAGTAGATTGAAATGGAACGAACATGTTCAAAAAATAATAAAAAATGTTAATTCAGATTGTATTATGGGGCACAGTACAAAAACATTACCTTTAAGACTATTTAGGCTGCAAAAAAGAAGCAATACAAAAAAAAAAAAAAAAAAAAAAACTATAACTAGAAGTTACACAGAAAATGAAGCTAGTTACAGTGGAGTAATAAATATTATACAAATAAAAATATTTAGTAAATATTTTCCACTTATCTTAAGAAGTTGATGACAATACTTCTATCTTGTTTATGTGAAATTAATTTCATGAGCATTTGCCCACATCTTCAATCAAAACACATCGTTGTCAAGGATACCATGTATTTATATATTTACGTATTAAATACGTAAATACATGGTATCCTTGACATGAAATTAATTTCACATAAACAAGATAGAAATATTGTCATCAACTTCTTAAGATAAGTGGAAAACATGTACTAAATTATTTGTATAATATAAATAGAAGTATTTATAAACAGTGGAGCTTCATCAATAAAACCTTTTTAAACCACTTCTTGAACTGTAAAAACACTTACGCTCCACTTACATTTAAAATTAGGACATGTTTCAAGGATCCCATGTCCTTATCGTCAGCTGGGTCCTTGAAACATGTCCTAATTTTAAATGTAAGTGGAGCTAAAATGTTTTTACAGTTCGAGAAGTGGTTTAAAAAGGTTTTATTTGTAAAGAAGCAATACATTTAATGTCAGGAATACAGAAAAGAGACACATGTAGAAATGCATTTAAAAAACTAAATACAAAAATACTAACATCCACAAACACAACTCCAGGACAAAGGATAATTATTTTAGAAACAGACTTACCGGTATCCTGAACAACAAATGCATAGAAAATAGTATCAACGATTAGTATAAACATCTACTGGCTGAAATTAAACATTACAAATGAAAAAACAAAACTAAAGGCTGTTGAAAACTTATTTATTACAAAAACTATTTTACTCCATGGAAGAGTATAAAACAGGTTAGGTAGAATATGCTAGTTACTGTTCTGATCAATTTTGTAAACATTTTTGTAAATATTACTGTGTTAATTTTATGTATATACAGTTTGACAATCCATGTAAAAGCTTACAGTATGAGATATTATATCAACTTTTTAGGTCAATAGGAGGTGGTCAGGCTCTTTGGTTGCTTGTAGACCAAAAAACAAGTAGGCATAAACTAAAGAAGGCTTGACTAACTGACTGACTGACTGACTGCCTTTTTAAGTGCAAGATGATATGGATAAGGGCTATTTTAAATAAATATAAATTGCACTTAAATGAGCATTTCAGAATATGTATGCAGATTCTTTTATGAGTTCATTTAGTGAAATATCCTTTCTGTGCATATATTGAAATGATATAGTTGACATCTGGTCACAAATTTTACGGATGCATTGTTGATCAGAATGGAGAAAATGTTATATTTTTACACATTTTTTGTTGGAATCTATGTACCTCAATTACTATGATTGCATATTTTTGGGATATTCTTTTGATTATGACCTGTAGAAATCTTTTCTAAGTCCAACATCAGACTGGTTGAAACGAGTACTCATGGAATTTTCTGAAGTAGCCATGAGTAGCAGTGCAGGTAACCTTGACAGTTGCAGACTGTATTAAAACTGCACATGTACCATAGTTAGAAGTAAGCTAAATTTTACAGTTTTTTTGTGAAAATGAATATCCTGTTCAGGTCCCACCATTCAGTAAATAAACTTTGTAAGTGTAAGTTGTGTTTTTACTGCTATGGCTGGATTCATTAATATTATTGATCTTGCACCATGGTATCATGATGAACAATGCATGCAGTTCCTATATGAAGAAATTTTATAGATAATGTGTATGTTGTGTTGTTGTTTTCAAATGCTAGGCTTTGGCAATGAAGCCATTAGCTCTCTATTAAGTAGCATAATATATGTTGGAAGTGTAATGTTGCCCTTAACTGTTAAGAACCAAGATCGGAGATACAAGATACTTTCGTGTAGGCGAGAACATGAACTGTTCTCAGAGTCCGTGGCAAAGGGTACTTAGTTTGAGAACTCTAGGTTATTACCTGCCCAAGTACTCCTAGTTATGCTCAGCTATACCCATTCATTCTCTTACAAACAAACTGTTATCCACTGTTCCATTGGAGACACAAGCATAAACCACAGAACAGTATCTGGTTGTGCGTGATTGGAGGAATTTAGTAACAGTGACGTCAAAATTAATTGAAAAAACTATTTTTAGTTGGTTTTTTGACACTTTGTCACTTTCATTTTTATTTTATTATTATTTTATATTATGAATATGAAAATGTAAGTGATGAAGTGTCAAAAAACCGACTACAAATAGTTTTTTTCAATTCATATCTGATTGGTTTGGCTATTGCTGGAAAATGTGCACATTCTCAGTGGACAACAAATAGCAGGAGCAAAATAGGCAGTGCTTGTCATGTTGTATGAATGTAAACTGGAAGGAGGAAGTATCCTCGTGATTGCATCTTGGAAGGAAACTGGATCATTGGGCTGATTAATGTGGTTACTAACAAAGTACAGATGACATTATGCTCTAATGATCAAAGAGATGGTGCCAATCTCTTTGCTTAATTTAGGAGCATGTAGAGTTTGCCAGCATAATCTACACTGTTTGCCAGGGTGGATACATTGGCTTAATGGCTGGATGTTTTGCAGCTGTAAAACACAACTGCATTTCGTGGACCCAAGAATACAAACAACATTGAGTCGCACTGTTCTCTGGCATCATCTCTCAAGGGGTGGTGTACAACAGAATCAAATGGATGTACATTTAGCAGAATAACTAAGGTGCCAGAACTGCAAAAACAGGAAAGCCAATCCATTTCAAGAGCTGATCGAGGGCATATTTGAGATTTACCCTTGGTTTAGTTGAAACATTAGTTTATGTAATAGTTTAGTTATACTTTTGATCAGTGAAAAATTTCACTAGTTCATTTATTGACTAGTGTATTGACTTTTTTAATGTTGGCAACTAAGAACAGTATGATTGTGGAAGCAATGGTGGCAGCAACCGGCACATGTGAATAATTACGTTTGGACTTAGATTTTATTTGTTTTATTTCAAATGAATTGATGTTTTTTTGAAGTTTATAGAGTGTAAAACGTGGTTTTTTTTTTTTATGTTGCAGTGATATTTGTTGCTTCTTATAGGATGCAATGTCGCAAGTATGTTTGGAAGTCAGAAAAAAATGTTTGTGTGACGTAATGGAAAGAAGAGCCTATTTTTGTGGTTGGTTGCTGTTGATGCACTTGGTTCACTATGGCATCTTTTGGAAAAACATTTATATTGTTCTTTTTGCTTCTTTTGTGCTATAGCTTCATTGTAGAGTTCTATGACTGATAGCAGCATCCCAAGTCTTACATCTTCCAGGAAGAAGGCTTGTCTAGCCAGCATCCAAACCATTCTGTTGATTCAGCTGTTTAAATACCCTGCTTTTGTGTTGAGCTTCTGCATATTACTGCTTATCCATATTAGTTAATGTACCATATTTTATGATTGGTATTACTGACTTGACGTGTCATATCTGTTCCTAGTTTTAGTGATGTGATATTACTGAAGGTGCAAATTACTTTTATGGCTGCTGCTGCCATTCTTTCCTCTATGTACATTGTGAAGGTTATCTACATTGTAAGGCCTAGGAATTTAAATTTGACTGCTTTTAGCAATTGTTTTGTAACAATATGTAGATCATCATTAAATGTGATTGTTCCTTATTATAAAAGTGGAAAGAAGTGTAGAGATAGTGAAGCACAAGTTAAAATAAAAGTGAATCAAGAAGATATTGACATATTGTTTCACTCACACTGTTTTTTCACAGGACATGTTTTAAGAGCTGTTGCTTCCATCATCAGCTAAATCTCGACTGGTGCAAGTGGTAGTGTTTTCCTCCTTCTCCGTGTCATCAGTAGATGGCACAATGTATTTGCCAAAGATGTTCGATGGTGGAGTTTGAAATTCATGATTCTGTGATGATTTTTATTAATTATCTTTTCCATATGGAAAGATCAAGGATGACTAACCTGTTTTATTAACCGCTTCGCCGATGGCCATTTAAACCCTTCAGGGGCCGGAAATGGATACCCAATAAACAGAACAAGACATTTAAATTGTTAAATGCTGTAAAAATGTATCATAAATACAATTCCATATCTTCCGTATTTATTAAGTTATTTAAACGAAACAAAAACTGGTTTAAAACCCATTAAAGGCAGTATACATCTACAGTAACAATAAAGTAGATCATACATTAATAAATTGTTGAAATTTCACTAATTTGTTTCATTGTAGCAAAAGCCATTCTTTGCGCCGAACACGCCTAATATTTGAATCATTTTGTTGTGTGTGTATACGAACGAATGTATGTATGTATGTATAGCTATGCAAGCGACTTCTCTGCTTCAAGGTTTTAGCTTTTAGTTTATGCTATACCAAGCGATAATCATACGAGTCACATAAGAGCCGAAGATGCAAATGATGATTTGCGAAACATGTGTAATAAATACGACTCATCTATAAATTAATAATACGAGTATATGTTGCGTTACAAAAACACACTGGAAAGAAAACTCCCTGTCAGCATCTGTTATTACAGATCTGTTATTACAAAGTTTCTGATAGCCTTATACAACTGTTTTCGCTCAGTATTTTAGTTATTTATACTCTCTCTGTATTCAGAGTGAGATCTTATAGCTGTCAAGAGCTAAATGAATGGCACATTTGAAATTGTTAAATTTCAATGTTAACCATGGCTTATCCCAGTAATATAGCAAATAAATTAGCTTGCGTATGATGTGTACAGGCTTCTGATATTACTGTAGAAAATCTGGAAGATTTGTTGTGCAATTAGGAAGGAGATGTTTAGGATATAGGTAGCAGTGACGTGTACTGGTCTACAGATGGCATGTTAGCTACTCCATTGTTTGGGGGAAATGGAGGGTCAAATATGGGTGATGTGGATCAGCTATTACTAGCTATTCCTCATTATGAAAAACAGTAAAATGGTACAAAAAGTATTTTTATACTACTGGATGTAACCATGCACAAATGTTTAGTAATTTTCAGAGCTATAAATTCATGCAAGACACTCATCTTCCTGTACTTGCGCATATAAATAGCTCGTAATCTAATTGAGTATTATAATACTTAGAGGTAAGGGGTAAGAAATTCACCACGACATCACCCCTCATACTTGAGAGAAAACACTTTACTAAAAGGATGCCGTCCACAACCAAAAATGTCGTAACCATTTCGAAAACGTGTAGTGTGTCGCGAAAAAGAATTTTGCAGGGAAACCAATATTATTTGGTGTGAATCTGCAGATGTGCCCATGGGTGTTTATCCAGGTTTGGAGGTGTACAATTCAAAAAGAAACCTTTAAGGGTACGTTTACATCCTATAGAACTAATTTAAATTTATTGTAAAATAGGAAGATTAAAATAATTGGCATTAAATGCATGTATGCGCAGGACGTCTATACATGTCCATATCGGTTTGGGGCATTTTAACTTGGATGTCATATGACGTCCATATCGGTGAAAGGGTTAAAGCTGTTTCCAAGTTAATATCATATCTGGTATTTAAAAAATGAAAAGCGACTGATTTTTCTACTTCAACATTTTTAATGTTACATATATGTTCTTTAGTTCTGATGTCAGTATTTCTTTTTGTTTCCGACATCAGAACTAAAGAACATATATACAACATTAAAATCAGTGAAATAGAAAAATCAGCAGTTGCTTTTCATTTTTTAAATACCAGGCATGATATTAACTTGGAGACATCTTTAATAAAACAGGTTAGTCATCCTATAGATCTTTCCATATGGGAAAAGATCTTCATTAATAAAAATCATCAGAGAATCATGAATTTTGAAACTCTACCACTGGACATCTTTGACAAATACATCATGCCATCTACTGATGACACGGAGAAGGAGGAAAACACTACAATTTGCACCAGTTGATATTTAGCTGATGTTGGGAGCAACAGCTCTTGAAACATGTCCCATGAAAAACAGTGTGAGTGAAGCAATGTGTCAATATCTTCTCGATTCACTTTTATTTGTAATTGTTCCATGTCTCCCAAATATAATTTATAAGTTTCCTTTAATGGAAGTGTTGAAAACAGTGTTGTAATAAATTAAATTGTCCGGTTGACAATGGAGGAAAGTAGCCTCCGAAACATGTTCCGGGAAATTTAAAAGTGTTGTTTAGTGTCATTAATTGCCTCACCTTTAAATTTAAATAATTTATAAGGTTTTGTTTTTATTGTGTTTGTTTGCTGCTGCCTGAGGTTGTAGTTTGTTCATGTCGTTTTATAGCTTCTCTTTGTTTTGTGGTCCTAGGGCAATGTCACCTGAGTTCATATTTGTAACACTATTTAGTTTCCCCTCCCCTTCCCTCCCCCCTTCCCAGGAGCCTACTGTGGTAGGTACAGGATTTGGCAATCCTGGAGTCTCAAGATGCTCTGTACCAGTTCACCACTTCGTCCGCATCAACTGTGCCATGTTGTTGTACTGTACTGCCAGTACTCGTCACCGTCTTCCTCTTCTAGATTCTGTTATGATTATTAGTTTGTAAAGTTTTAGATTTGTTAATTCCTGTCCCACCAATAGGAATCCATCCAATCTCCATGGTTCTCTCCTATGGCTTCACCACAGCTTCTGACTTATGTGCTGTACGGAGGTCTGAGGCATTTGGATTAAGACATTTGGTATTCATTGAGAACACCATGAACACCAGCAACCGTCATCAGTGTGTGAAGAAATTAGGAATGAGAAATACTTTTAAGTTTTACTACAATAATGACCCAAAGCACCAGGCATATAATCTCAGGAAATGATTGTTATGTAACTGCCGAAAACTGATATATCTGCTTCCACAGAGTCCAGATTTTAACCCAATGGAGAGTTTTTGGAGTGAGATAAATAAAAGTATCAGAAATTCTCCAATCTCCTCTGAAGATCAGCTAAAGAAAAGACCGCTTGAAGAATGGGTATAAATTGAGCCTGCCTATACGAGGGCTGTTCAATAAAGAATGATCACAATTTTATTTTGACAATGTACCTTTACTCATCCTCCTAATTTTGATGGTCCTTCTCAAAATAGTCTCCTGAATGCAATACGCTTGTCCCAGCATTTCTGCCAGTCTTCAAAGACTGCTGGAAACCATTTTTTGAGAGATCCTTAAAATCCCCTCCGCAGCGCTGATGACCGCCATAGTTGAGCACCCTTATATATATATATATCCCCTCCGCAGCCTTCACCACTGCTTCTGATGATGGATAATGCCTCCCACAAAGGCGTTTCTTCAAGTTAGGGAATAGAAAAAAATCACATGGGGCTAAATCTGGACTATAGGGAGGTTGAGGGTTGCACTTCACGTTGATGTTTGCAAGATATTCAGCAACAACATTGGCAGTATGCTGCCACACATTATCATGTTGCAGCACTGCTTCACGGAAATGTGGTCATTGGCGCCTGATATGAACTTGCAATGTTTTCAGGACATCCCTGTAGTATTGTCCAGTTACTGATGTGTGTGCAGTTACAACATGCTGATAAACCATTCCATGAATATCAAAGAATGAGATGACCATAACTTTCCCAGCAGAAGCAAACACTTTTGCTTTTTTGGGGTCGGTGATGAAGGAGATTTCCACACTGAGCTTTGCTGTTTGCTCTCAGGATCAAAATGATGTAGCCAAGTTTCATCAGCAGTGATTATGTTTGAAAGAAACTCCGGATCTTCCTCTAACATCAACTTTAACTGCATGCAGACCTGCATGCAAATGTCCTTTTGTTTGGGAATCAACAGTCTTGGAAGCCATCATGCACAAACACGTCTCATGTGTAATGTTTCTGTTACCAACGTGTGGGTGGCACCCAATGAAATGTTCAGTATTTCAGTGATCTTAAGGTAATTCATTGATCCTGTCTCACAATGGCAGCAGCAGTGTTGATGTTTTCTTCCGTGAGAGCAGTAACTGGAGCACCGGGTCCACCTTCCTTTGAAATTGTCTCCCCTCTTAAAAGATTTTAAACCACCTTTGAGCTGTGCTGTAGGGAAGAACAGACTCTCCATAGGCCTCCTGTAACATTGTATAGGCCTCAACTGAAGATTTGTTGAGACGAAAGCAGAATTTCAAAGCCGCATATTGTTCCTCATGTGTTACCTCCATTGCAGCGGTAGGCGATACTGAACATTTAACTCAACTGCTTGAGTTTCAGCTGATGATAAGAGCAAAAGCTCTTGAAACATGTCCTGTGAAAAAACAGTGTGAGTGAAGCAGTGTGTCAATATCTTCTCGATTCACTTTTGTGCGATGTCTGAACTTGCCTGGTTCTCACAAGCAGGAACCAGAAGTACCAACAATGTAACTACTATGGCGTGTTTGTTTCACATTAAGCTAACAGAATATAATAAGATTGCATTTTAGTGCGAAAAATTATGACCATAAAAAAATTATGATCATTCCTTATTGAACAGCCCTCGTACAAAAAAGAAAGAACCTTTTATGAAATTACTCTTGCTAGAAGTAATCAGAATAAATGATACCCTAGAAAGGAAAGTACTGATTTAACCACTGTGAGGGAATACATATGTATATAGTTTTGTTAACCGAATATTTAAGCAACTCTTGAAATACCAGCAAGTGGACTGAGATATTTTTGTCAACATCTGTTGCGCTTTAGAAAAATGATTACAAATGATATGCATTTAGACTTGTTTTTAGGAAAATGTTTGAGTTGCAGAACTTTGACCAAATATTTTTATGAATACCGGTATTTTTATGCGTAATTGGAGGAACTTAGTAACAGTGACGTCAAAATTAATCAGAAAAACTATTTGTAGTCGGTTATTGACACTTCATCACTTACATTTTTATATTATCGAGGGTCTAGTTTCAGAAGCCATCACTTCCATCTTCAACCTCTCTCCAACTATCATTTGTTGTCTGCTCTGTTCCTTCTGGCGGTGGAAGTTGACAAAGAAATTCATATAGTTCCATCACCAGAGGGAAGAGAGCAGATGACAACAGATGCTAGTTGGAGGGAGGTTGAAGATGGAAGCGATGGCTTACAAAACTAGTCCCTCGATATAAAAATGTAAGTGACAAAGTGTTAAGAAACCAACTACAAATAGTTTTCCCGACCTGTATGTTTTTCGGGCCACAGATTCGAGAACTTGTAAAAGATCCTGCATTTGACCAAGTTTTGGAGGGGAAAGAAAAGGAAGCTTGGGAAGCTTTCAAGGGAGTTACATATGGACTTTTAGGCAACAAAAGAAATAAGTAACAGTTGGTGACAGTGCTTTTGCAAAAATACCATCAACTTGAATACATGTTCTTTAAAATCATTTTCTCTGTTCCCACCTGTTCTCTGTTTCTCTTCTAATTATGGCTAATTATGGAAATGTCAGTGATGAACCCAGAGAAAAATTCTATCAGGATATTTCTATAATGGAACAAAGACTTCAGGGCCATTTGAATGAGCAATGCTTGTGGGCTACAGCTAGTCTTTGTATAGGGAGACTGGAACTCGCTTAAAACAGGCAAGCTAAAAGACAATGACCTCATGAAGCCACCACATGATTCTCTTCAGACCCAACCATCTGCCAGATATTTTTCCATAAATTTAGAACTCATAGAATGTAACTGCGATTTAACAAAATTCAAGTGAACTTTCAATGTTGTTGGGATATGTAATATATTGCTTTCTCTTAATCTGTTAGTTTTTGTTTTGTAATTTACGTCCACCAACGTTAAGTCATATCGGACAATGAATGAAATGGGTGAAGTGATGCTGAAATAAGTCCGGGATCCATGGAGCTTAGAGTTACCCGATATTCGTCTATCAGGATAAGGGAAAACCTGGAAAAACTGTATCCAGGTAACTCACCCTAAGCGAGATTCGAACTCGGGACCTCTTGAACGTGAGGCAGACATGCTACCATCTACGCTACCAAGGCAGGCTAATCTGTTAAACTGAAATACTTCCACCTATTGTGTATCACGGAAACTAGAGCTATGAATATTTTTTCATTGATATATTCATTTTTCTCAACCAAAGATTACTATGAATTGACTCATAAAGGGCAGAAAGCATTCAATAATTTTTTGTTGTTGGCCAGTTCTATCTGTTTAATTGCAACGGAAGTAATAATTTTCTTGAATTCTTGAGTACACGTCAAGTAGTTCTGGTTTGCTTGATCAACATGAAAAGCCTCCCTTTTGCAAAGTCAGCAATGGCCAAGTGCTTCCTTATCAAACCCTACTATTTTTGCAGCTGTAATGTACTCTATCTGCTTCTGGAAGATCTGGTGGCCAAATAAGATGTAACTGAAGTGTGACAATACTTTACTGGATCTTCTGGAGAATTAACCAAAGGATGTGTTAATAATTTTAGTCCCTGGCATCCACTTTAATGTGCCCTAAGTCATCTTCATAATCTTATCCTGTTATCCACCCTAGCTCCGTAAGTAATTTTGAATTACGGGACTCTATGATATATTATAAGCTAACTGATTAATGTCCTGAATTCTGTTAAAGCTTCATGAAATGATAAATTTAATAGTACATTTACATGACAAGCCTGCAGTAAGTTAATATTATTATAATCCTCTGTTACCATTTGCCATGCTGCTTCAAAATTGTGTTCCCTTAGTGATACATTTTTAATTAGTTCACTTTTACCAGTTAGTGATAAAATTAAATAATGGTAGTCATCAACATCTGTAAGACATTAGTTTGTCCGTGATTTTGTTAACAATCATAGGTAACTTTGTGTCATCAATGATTAGGTATCAAAAGGTATAGCAAAATATACACCCATGTTCCATAGTTGCCTGAAAATGTTGTCAATTTAATTCTAGTTAGTTTAATTCTTAGCTCTTAATCTGAGGAATCTGCACTAACATATTAATTTTAGCTAGCTCTTTTGCATTTGTTGCTGTTGCACACAAACATTTTACTTATGTCTCTGCATTTTCAAAATTATCTTGATTAGATTCACAATTACTATTCTCATCCCCGACTTCTAGCTGTAGCTGCAGTATATTGTGACTAAATGAGAACATGAAGTTGTGCTAAACACACTTTATCACTAGAATTGTTAGCCCATTGCTAACTTACAATCACTTTGAGTCAGCCCAATGCTAGTTTACAATCACTTTGATGTTTTACAAGTTCACAAATATACATAGAACAAGTCTGATGTTTCTCTTTGCCTCTGTTGCACACACCAACTTGCATTGCTCAAAATTTCTCTGCATTCGCTGCTTGCAGACCGATACTCACTTTTACACTGCTCTGCTTGTCAACTCTGACAACTTTTAACAAAGTTTGCCCTCTGCCCACAGAAAATTAAACTTAACAATTGTTCAAGATATTCTCGAGAAACAAGCCAGGTGAAAAGACAATTAGAAACTGTACCGCATTCCCTGTGAATGTGGGACAAACTGGAAGGACCATCACTACCAGAATAAACGGACATGAACAGAGCATTCGTTTAATGCAACCTGAGAAGTCTGGACTGGCAAGAGCATTGCCTTGAGAACGACCATTAGACCTTGAGATGACCATCTTGGCAAAATGCAACAATTACTGGGAGCGGAGAGTTAAGGAGGCTTTGGCAATTTCCTCCGAGAGGAGCACACTTAATCGTAATGCTGTATTTCAGTTCAGCTCCTCCTGGAAACTGGCCTTTAAAATGGAAATCAGTCGGTTTAAGAAGTACAGATCTGTACAGCTTGATCATCAAGTTAGGTAGTTATATTTCTTTGACTTAATCAGTTTTCTACACTCACGCCATCTCCTAACCTGCATTTAATTTAATTTTCTTTTGTTCAAGGTTGCGAGTATTGGTAGTGTTTTGTCTTTGTTGATATTTTTGTTATATCTATTTTGTGGTTATAACATTTCTTAAAAGTATTCTGATGATAGGAGCGATGTACACTCCCAAAACGTTGATTTCTAATCGTCTTTTCACTGGGTTTGTTTCCCGAGAATATCTTGAACATATTTGTCGTCAGGAAAGCTTCAGGTCTAATTTTACAATTGCTTTTTCAACATATGAAAACCAGCAGTTGCCCCTTCCATTGGAATCAAGTCTTAATAATTTTTCCCTCATTGGAAGTTCACTGTTAATTCTCCTAATAAAAGCAGCTAGTTGAGATGTATCTGCAACATCAGTGCTTTCATCTACTGCTAAAGAAAAGCATATGAAGTTATCTCCTACATCAGTTAACTGTACCTGTAAGTCTCCATTTCCTGAGTTCTATGAGTCACTGTTTGGTTGGATGGGCTAATAGATTCAATCTCCTGAAATTTTTCTGGGTTAGAGTGTGTCTGCCCACATAATAGATTCAATCTCCTGAAACTTTTCTGGGTTAGAGTATCTCTGCCCACAAGTATTTAACAATATTTCACAAATGTACCATCACTAAAGAGATGTTTCTTTAATATGTGTAAACTGATTCTGTAGCTTAAACGAATGGCAGGTTAACTTGATCTGTTTCTTCAGTTTCATGTAATAAGTTTTGTTTAATTTTCATTATCATGTTAACACGTTTTTCACCTGATGTTTATCTTGTTTAGCAGCATGGCACAAACAACATCTCTGAGTTAAATTTCTTAACATAGTGTATTTCTTTGAAACACATTAAACATTTTGCCACTCTTCTAGTATCCATAAACATGAACCAATATAGGATGAATCTTTATAGGAGTATAGGGTCTTCGAGACATAACACTCGAAGCCACAGAATACATGTGACACTGACATTACCACCACTACTCTGGCATTGTTCTCTAGGTCTTCCGTGCAAGGGATAGCAAGCTCTGAAGTCATACCTGCCCATTTGGGAAGGCTCCAGCGAACATCCTTACCATCATCATTGCTACCTTCACAGCACTGTCTCTTAAATTTATTACAATTGGATCTAAAATGTCTTTTCTACCTTTTTCTTTAATACAGTCACTCTCTGGTGGTTCTTTTGCATGTTAAACTGGTGGTTCATTGTTCTCTGGTTACATTGTCAAGTTCAAGTGTTTTCAGCTTTCTTGGTGTGCTGCCTTCTGTATTGATAATGAATTGTTCTGCTTCTTCTTATAGTTGATAATAGTTTGATAAAATATTACACAGCACACACACAATTTTGTCTGTAATTTTGTGCATGTCATTTCTGCAGACATTTTTTCATTATGATTGAATTTAGTTCATCACTTTTTTTTTTTTTTTACTGAAAGTCTACACAACAATACATGTTGTTTGTTGCAATCTTGAAAGAATGATTGTTCATACCGTTCAGATACAAGTGCACTCATTACTCTAAATGCTATTTCTGCCACACTAATAACGAATGCAGTTGGGACTGACAATTCTCCTCTATTGAGAGCTTCAA